>JAKSZP010005760.1:0-67144 GCA_022478985.1 Massospora cicadina | reverse complement strand
TGGCCGGTATGCCCGCAGGAGTGACGAGGGAAGTGATAGAACTGCGGCCTTGTGTTTTCTTAAGAGTTTCAATCAGAGGAAATTTACCCTCCAGTTGATCATTGGTAAATGACACAATATTAGACTCCAAGTGAATCTTGACATGTCAGCGCCCCCATCCCACACCTAAGATCACTGAAAACACCAAGTTTGGCATAGCAGAATAATGATCACAAAAGTTATACTGGTGGATTGAAAAAGGTACTGGCCGATGGACAACATACGAGGTCTGGGAGGCAGATGAAACCACCAGAACCGGGGGGACCTGCATCTATTTTCAGTTCTAAATGCTGGGCCAACTCAACACTCATGAAGTTCCCCGTAGCTCTGGTGTCCACCAGGGCCTCAAAGGAGACATGGTGTGAGCTGACACTAATCTTCATAGGCAATAAGAAATAAGCGAAGTTTTGTTTATTGGAAGATTCAACTGACTCTTTTGTGACTGAAGAAATAACTGGCAAACTGGGGTAAGGTTGGGGGCTTTCGCAGGAGAAAAATTGGAAGTATGAGGGCAGGAGAGCCGGCTTCCTTCATCTGGGCTTTCACGGAGTCAAATATAGGTGACTCTGTGTCAGTCAACTCAGACACAGAAGTTGCAAAAGGATCGGCAATTGGATCTACCACTGGTTTGAAGGTAGACACTTCATCCGCATCTTTGTTTGGTAATCCTATCATAAAATTTCCCTTCTGATAACTGGAAGCATGGTGGGAAAAGCATTGATAGTAGTCGTGGTGGCACATATTTGATCTACTGCTCCTTGGATGGTGGACCAGACCTCGTGATGAGCAGAAACTGAATCCATGCCTGATCTAAAGACTGCCTGAAGCATATTGATAGAGAGACCCAGCGTGGGAGCCAGTTCACGGAAGGTAGAAATCAAAGAAGCCAAGCTAAGGGCTTTGGCCATGGCATAGAGCAATCTGAATAGGTGGTCCGAGTGTGACACAGGGGGTTTCAAGGCAACCAACATGGCAGCCATCAGTGGAGTGGTATCTCCTGATTGTGAGTAAGAACGCAGAAGGCCTCTAAACCACAGCGGGCATCCCCTTCCACAGCGTCCAACAACGTGAGCCCTTGCTGGGCATGAGATAACGCGGAGGCATTATTAAGTGCAATTGCCATATGCATTTGCACCTCAGCGAGGGCGCAATAACTTGATTGGCTATCTCCTAGGAAGGAACACTTGAGCTCCCTTCTGGGCTAGTGGGATGGGGAGGAGCAGGAATCCGCGCAGCTTGAGAGGTCTTAAGAAGATTCTCCAAGTTAGAGTAGATACTTTTCCCAAAATTGGTAAGTGGCAAACAAACAACAAAAACAGCCTACTGATTGCACATTCATTTGGTAAAGGGTAACCACTGCAGCGCCCACCTCGAAGAGCAGGGCGGAAGTGGCTGGAAACAATGGTTGGTTGATTATGTCATGGTAATGGCAGAAGAAGTTTAGACTGGCCTGACAGTTGGGGTGTGTAAGCACCCAAAAAGCAACCCAGAAAACCAGAGGCATTGCTGACTAAACGAAGTTGTATGTAGCCTGGCATTGAGAAATGACAAATCATTGGTGTAGAACATTAGTTAATATGATTTTAAGAACAAACCAAATCGGGCCCACTCCCAGACCCTGGAAGTCTTACTGCAGGGGGAGGAGTCACAGAAATAGTTTTAATAAGTTCACCGGTATATGGGGTTGATTTAAAAAGGGACAAGGAGGCGGATCCTTGAAGAATATGATGGACATAAGGCCACAAGTTCCCAGTATACTGTTGTTGAAAGTTCATAACAGCAGGGTTAAATTTCAAGAAGTATCTAGCTCTCTGAATCCAATCTATGATGGTGGGGGCCATAGTGACCATGAGCACTAGTAGAGCCCATCTGATGTATGGACCAACAGGCAACCAGGGAAAAGCCATTAGGGATGTGGCCAGAAGGAAATCAACTAAATAAAAATTGATTAGATTCTTGGAGGCAAAATTTTATTGTAAAGAAATAGGAAGAAAATTGACCAACAATTTTCTCAGTGCAATGCAACTGATTAAACAGTGGTTAATTGGTGCGGGGACAAGCCAGGATTGGGACCCTCAATTTCGACCTAACCAGCGAATTATTTGGGAATGGGGCGGATAAGTTCACTGGGAACTGACATTAAAGAATTTGATGGCTGGCTGAGTCACTGTCAGTTTGACCTCGAACATCTAAACTGAAGCTCAGCTACGTTTTCAATGGTTTTCATGACAGCGTTTGACCTGACGAGCAGCGGGAATCCCCCAAGGCCACCCCACATAGCGGCGAACCCATTTGGCTGGGAACAGGTTCAGGACGCCCAACCTGCCCATGCCCGGTCGCTGGGCTGTTCATTTGGTCAGAATCTTGTGTTGGGAGCAATGCCCAATTTGCCAGCAGAAAGATTCAAACCCTCATTGATGATGCCCAATGCTGTTACCTGCCTGTCAGGGATGATCCCCGACAATTTTGGGAGGGGGGGTAATTTTCAATTGTAGTGTTGGTAAAATCAAAACTGTCAGCAAATCCAGCCAATAGATCATTCTTTATCCCTTTTCAACCATTTCAAATTCGAACATAGGGCTGATTGCCACTCAATTTTGTTCTGATTAATCTCATTTCGGCGATCTCAGCGCAGATTTCACTAATTCCCCCATAACAGTTCTGCCAAGGTGAGTGTGGGTATTGGGGGAGGGATCCAAAGTGCAAGAGCTGTTACCCAGCGCTTGTCTACCATGTGAGTGAGATCGCCCTGAGTAACAAGGGGTACAGCCATCCTCTTTGGTACCTTCTTGCCTGGGAATGGGAAAATGGACCGATCAACGCCCAGGGAACGTTCCCAACGATTTACAATTGGGGTGGGTGGGGTTGTGGAGGCCAAGGACGCGGGCAAAGTTGGACTGTGCTGCACATGACCATTGGTGGGTTGGGAGTGTGGAATTGGTTACTGAAGCAATACACCCACCCAGGATCCTGGATGCCTGGTCCACATAGCTAAGCAGGCCCATTTCCCAACTTTGGCGTGGACCAAAGAGGACTTCTATTTGCACAGGGGGGTGTCTTATCCAAAGCAATCCTTGTATGATGGCATATAAAGAAGCAAAGAAAGATGGGGAGAACGTGATGGCGTGGGCCGCAAACCATACTTTTGACAATAGCATAGTGTTGGCAAGCACTAAACTACCTGTTAAGCTGGTCTGTTAATCCCTTAAAGAAGCAATACTCTTTGTAGCTTTAATTAGTACTTGGTGTTACTTTATTGAATTGGCGTATCCAACTGCCTTCATCCATACTCCCAGGTGACGAATTGAGACCTCAGTGGGTATGACCACAAAAGGGAGCATGAGAGGATTGATTTGGGGTGATCTCCTGGGTAATATGATAAGAGACTGAACTACTGGGTCACTCTGAATGAGGGGCGCCGTAAACCAGTGGGCTCAGTATCTACCAAGGAGGATGATTTTTGTTTTGGATGCGTTGAGGGCTGCATTACTAGCCCATGAGTATTCCCAGATAGTGGACTCCGATGTGCTTGCGTCATGGTTTCTGGACACCCATGACCACACAATCATCTGCAAATGCAAGCATATCAAATGGTGCTTGGCCTTGCACATGTACACCAGTAAGGCGTTCATTTATACTATGAAGAAGTGGGTCAAGGATAAAGTTGTATAGAAGTGGGTCATAGGGTTCCCTTGACGAAGGCCCCTCTGATGATGAACAACATCGGTGAGGAAACCTGGTCTTTTACTGCCATTATGGCTGATTCAGTGAGCATCATTTTTCAACTGATAAACCATGGGGAGGGGGAACTGGTGAAGGCAGGCCCTAAAGTAGTCCAAGTTGACCCTGTCATACGCTTTTTGTTGGTCTAAGAACACAAGTGCCCCAGTAGCTGTGGATTGGAATACATTGCCATGGTGTGTAAATTGTCCAAAATTGACCTTTTAAGAATAAAACAAATTGCTTTGGGGATATTACCTCAGAGGCAATGACCCCTAAGTGGTTAGCCATTATTTAAGTTAACAGTTTAGTATCAGTGTTAGTGAGGGAAATAGGGCGCCAATTTTTTAAGTCTAGCTTATCCCCCTTAATGAACAACGTTACCATATAAGCCTCTTGTCCCCCTGGGAGGAGATGTGTCTTTAAGAGACATTTGTTCATTGAGGCTATCATAAGGGGGGATAAATACCTAAAATATTTTTTAAAACTCATAGAGAATCCCGTCTGGACCTGGGCTCATCCTGTGTGGTGCACCGCAAATAGACTACCAGAGTTCTTTTCAAGTTATTAAATTTGTAAGCTCCAGATATTGGGACATAGCTCAAATGTGTGCGCCAGCAAGAAATTTATCTATTTCAGCCGGTTTAACTGGATTGGATAGATTGATTCAGAGTAAAAGTTTTTACCATCAACTGCCACTTCAGCTGGAGTTTCTGCGATGGATTTGTCCAAACGCCTTACCTGCATGCAGGCCAAGTGTTGTTACAAGGCGGTAAATTGGCAAAAAAAATATGTGGAGCATTTTTTGCCCACAGTAATATTCTTTACCTTACACTGACACAAATGCGATGTTTGTGTTGTCTGATCAGCGCTTTAATATGAGCCAAAACTTAAGACCATCTATGGCCCCAAGCAGGGCTGTACCCTGCCCTTGGGACATTATTCTGCAGGTGGTCCACCTCACCAAGGTGCATTTAATGACTGCCAAGTCAGCCCAAGAGCACCACAACGAAATGTGGCATGCTTGTGAATTGAGGCTGCTTTGAATGTTGATCATGTAGACTGGGATAAAGCATGAAAGGACGGTGCAAACTCCTGTGTTGATGCGGCGGTGTCAATAAAACTTGAGAATGCACTAACATAAAATCAGCTGGGAAAAGTTTACTCCATTTAGGCGCCTGTGCATATTTGACAAAGTAGATGAAACTAAGACCATCCTGTGTTCTTAGAGACCTATTTTTGTCATTTTAAAATGTGAGATCTGCGAGAAAAAATTCAGTGGGGCAGGAATGAAATCTATGCATGACATAGACACCAGCTGCTTGTTGTGTACATGCTGGCGTGACATGTTGAGTAGTAATAGCGCTTGCTTGGGGATGGTATCAAATAGGCCCAAAATGGCTTATATAACCCAAAGTTTAATGTGTCCCTGTGGTAAAGTAGGCGCAGGTGGCCAGTGGTTGGTGGCTGGGCTGTCACAACTGTTTAGGTCGCTGACCACAAAGGAAATGGAGGGGAAGGGATGCCAAGGCAAACAGTAAATCCATTGAGCTCGTGCATAGGTCAGAGTGTAGGTGTTAATTATTGTGTGCACCTCGGCGTCTCATGAAAAGGTCACAATGAGCACATGTCCATCAAGATGCGTTTTTTTCTAAAAAGTTAAAATTGCGGTTCACCCATATCAGCTCCCCACAGTGTGGCAACCAAAAGTATTGGGAGGGGAGGAGCATGGTTTCCCATGTGTCCTTGGCACCTTGCAGACAGTGGGTTTCCTGGATTGCCAGGATGTCCACAGGTAAATTAATTTTTAGGAAACTCATTTTATAGCCCAGGAGAGGCCTTGAGTCTGCGATGTTAAGCGTCCCTATTGTAAAGGATATCACCATCACTCCTTAGGGGTGAGGAGAGGGCCCCTCAGGCCCTGCCACTCCTTGCTGCTGCATAAGCTCAGACTTCTGTTTTTGTAGTTGAGTGATTGATGAGGGAGTACTATTAGCTTATAGGTATCAGGTTTGAGGGTGGCTTTAGCCGTAGATTTGGTTCTTTATTTGGCTTTTTGCTCTTTACGATTTTTGAGCTACTAGTGATTTGCAGTGCACCATCAAATATTTCCTACAATCCTTCCCCAAAAAATTCACCTAATTTTAAGTTGGAAAATCTACTTGCGTTTGTTGTTCATGAATCCTGCAGGTGTGTACCAAGTGGTATTTTGAAGGTATGAGGGCTGGGTCCCACCATCTGATTAGATGGGATTTTGGAATTCCACCAATAAAAATCAGCCTAGTCAGTTTAGATCTGGGCAGGGGGGATGGCGGAGGCTGCTGTGCTGCTGCCTTAGCCTGTGCTTGGCTTTCTATTTTGCTTTTTTTCTTGTGGGGATACAGGTTTTACCTGGATGTAGCACCCCTGGTCGCCCCATAAGAGGGTGACATAAGAATCTAATGTGGGTCCACTTTGCCCCTCTCTCATTGATTCCAAGAAAACCTCATTTGGGATAATTTCCTCTTTGGTGGGAAAAGTGTGTAACTTGTGACCAAACGCCTGACAATGAGTGCATATGGGCGGTGCGCTGTCAACTGTTATATGAAATGGCTGAGTCAGTTGCCCGTTGATGGTGAGAGTAGCAGTATGTGGGATCAGAGTTAGTCCTTAGCAACCTCTGAGAATAGGGTGATCACTGCTATAGCCTTACATGTGTTGAATTCTGCCATAAGTAAAAAATTTGCATTTTGAAGGAATTGATTTCCCCATAGCTTTGAAGTCCTGCTTTGAGATGACTCTCAAGGACTTCATGTTTAATGATCATGGGAAGAAAATCAGATGTTACAAGAAATTGATTGATTTTGTCCAGAATGTACGCTTGGTTTCAACCAACTGTTAACCATCTGGAAGTTCAACCACCACACGAACCTGTGCAGCAGTGGGTGCTGCTTGTGCTATCTTAAATCAAGGTCCAACCAACCATGGGTTATTGAGTGAAGTGCTGGATACATGACTTCTGGTAAGTGGGTGCGTACATCCCTACAAAATATCCCCCAAAAAGCTGCTGAATTAGTTTCCAGAAAACTTGGACCCCAAATTCCACCAATGACAGTGATTGTGAGTGTGGAGTTTTAACGTACTGGTTGCATTTAGTTTTACATTCCAAGATTCTATGGCGAAATATTCACCATGGCTTTTTTGTTTTTATCAAGGCCACCAGTGTCCATGTGGGCTTTTTCAAACTTTAGTTAATGCGAACATTAAACCTGTGCCTTTCACCACGCTCACCCAGACCTTTCTTGGCATTAGATGCATACTCATCTCCCCTTACTGATAATCAAACTTTATCTGTCTTGAATTGAATAGATTATAATTGTTATTGCGATTGGAAAGAAAAGTTAATCGGCCACTATGTTGCCTCCTAACATCTTTGCATGATTGAGGGGTGGTGCCAAGGGAATCATTGAAAGAGTACAATTAAAAACAAAAGAGAACTACGTTATGGAGTGTAATTTGAAAATAGAATTTTTTATTGGTTCTTTTCCAAGTTCATATTATAGTCATGAGGATAGTAAAATATTACATGTGAAGTTGTGGGTCCTACTAAAGAATCTACAAACGGAGATTTAGAAGCTTTCCATAAACATCTGCTGGGTGGACTCTGAAATCACAAATACAATAGACCATGTCACAAGACATTACTTGTGGCTTGATTTAAAAATTTTTGCAAAGGAATGTGTAATCTAATGCCTGACTTGCGCATGTGTCATAATATAAAGCAATCTCTTAGTAAGAATTTGATGCCCTTAAAGAGGTCAAATAAATCCTGGGCATCAATGGTTATAGATTTTTATCAAATAAGTACTAAAAATTAGAAAAATATATTTGCTTTCATGGTGGCAGTTGACAAACTAACAAAGTATGCTGAGTTATTGCTTTGTACTATAAATTATATCTCAAAAGGTGCTACACTTTTCATGGTGGTTTTTTGTATGCCATGAGATGCCTAAGAAAATAATATCAGATTGTGGACAACAAATTATGAAGAATTTTAGGATTACCTGTTGACAAAAAATAAAGCCCTGTAGTACTTATGTCTATTACCCAAAGTCAGAAAGATATATGGAGCGGTTGAGCTTGGTGCTTGAATAACAGCTTTGTTGCTATGTGTCTAGTCAGCATACAGACTGGAAGGATTAGCTAGGGCTGAAGATTTGTACAACGCTTTAGTTCATGAAGCAACAAGAAATGTCCCCTTTCTTTGCTATATATGATATCAGCCATAACTTGTAATCCATCGGTAGGTGGGCATAATCTATCCATAAGTAGAGTTGCAACAATTCAAAGGATATTTCCCAACTCCTCAATCAATGTTTGTATGGCATAGTGATTTCCCAAAAATTTAAGTCTGATAAGAAGAGATGGGACAACCCAGGAATAGAAGTGAGGCGTTATGTTTTAATACACTCTCTAAATTATAATATAGGCACTACACAACAAGTTTGTCCCGAGTTGGATTGATCCATATTAGGTAATTCATCATGTAAATCAGGTTGCCTTTGTATATACTTACAAAAAGGATTGATAGAAAGCACCACCATACATGTTTCCCAACTTAAGTTTTTCAAGAGCAATTTACAGAGAGGGCCTTCCTTCTTTAACCTGCTGTTGGTTTTTAGTATGCCCATATTTCCCAACTGCTTAGATTACAATAGATTAACTTATTCATTAGGGATCAGTCCAGCTAGTGGCTATGGGAGTTATCAATTTTAGATGATAACTATTATTCAGTGAAATCGCCTAATAAATACTAAATAATCCGCCATGGTTGATTCATTAATTTGATCCGCCAGATTGCTTAATACTCATAGTGGATGATCACTGAGAATAAAAAATTAATTAGGTTGTCATTCTTATATATTGATAATTTTATATTGTAAGAGTCATTCAGGTTTTGTTGCTGCTTAATAAGAGGTTTATGTGAAGTTGTTGAAGTACTACAATGCTTCTAAATCAACGTCTAGTTTAAGTAATTATGAGAGTTGCACTTATTAATTCCCTGAATAAGGTTGCAGGGCTAGAATGCAGTGAAACCCAACTAGCTCCTTGAGGGAAATCCTCATGTGCCAAGTTAAGAAAGCCAAATAAGTGGCAATGAACACCATTTTCCTCAGTGGAGCATCAAAGGGGTTAGTGAATTTCCCCATAAATCCCTATTTTTAAATCAAAGCAGATAATTTGCGCAATTCTTTTTATAATTTACTCTGATATACAGTGTTTGTATTGTACTTTAGAACTTAGAGTTTCAGTATAGGATATCCTTTATCTAAAGTATTTGACTATCAAGATCTCTATGGACTCTACAAGGTGAAAAGAGAGGAGGGAAGATTTTCCTGGCATTTCAGAGATACTTTAAGGATAAGGAAGGCGTTCATCTGTTTAGTGTTGGGTTCCCCTATCACCGTAATTTAAGAAAACTCAACTTAAGTGATAGTCTTAATATCATTACAACACTAAAATGGTCAATAATAATTAATCAACGCACTTATCTATAATCTGTGCAGTAGAATTAGATCCAAGGCAAGCATCCCAATTGGAAGTAACAGTTAGTGCTAATTAACAAGACTGATTGAGAACATAGCTTTCAAATTTCTACATTTAGTTCTTACTACAGTGGTTATTTGAGTTAAAAAAATAAAATAAAAAATAAATGAAGTCAAAATTAATAAAAAAGAGTTACTTATATGAGTGAACTTACATTGCACTGGATGTAATTGGGGACAATCAATCAGAATGTGTTGAGTTTGGTGGCACAGGACAAGTCAATACTTTGGAGATATGGGTGAGAAAAACTGAGTAAAAAGGTTGAGCAAAATGGAATATTCAATAACAACCTTTATGGGAAGGTTACCTCCTTGAAGCGCAAGAAAAGAGAATTAAGGAGATATTAGTTCAAAGGGATGAATGTGAAGTAGACAGAAAACGATTCTCCCAGGATTAAGAGGATATGGCACAGATATCAAAGTGCGTAGAGGAACTAGAAAATTACAAGTATAATTTCTCTCATTTAAAAACATACAAAGACAAAGATACTATGCCTGAAGTTTCAGTCAGGAGACTTTTATTTCCACTTGACATCACATTCAAGCAATTCATGTAAAGTAACTGTTATTTTTCCACTGCCACCTATACCGCACTAGTTTTCCATTGTGTCCTTGGATCCACCACCTGCTGCCCCAGTGTGGGGCAGCGGTGCTCCACCTGCTAGCGTGTACCATCCAGCAGGCAAATGTGTGCAGATGGGCTCATCCAGTCAGCCTAATAAAACTGACCGCTTTGTACCTCCAAGGGACATAGCATTACACCTCACGCAAGTCCACCCAACCTGCCCCCACCCCCTAGCCTTACCTAAATCCAATATCCACTTTTGCCTCCGCATTGAATATGGTCATCTCTTCCCATATGCTGACAAAGAGATTATTGAGCTGGCAATAGCCACCTTTGCATCTGCAGGTTTTATAGGCTTCCACTCTATAAGGCCATTTTGATATTGGCTTCCTCATGGAAGAGGACGCGGCCGCTGCAGCAGCAACGCCCTTAATATACAAAAACAGACTCATTACAACCACCCAAACATTTCTCTCCAATGATATCACACTCATGGTGAACTTTTCAAACATCCCCTCACACCTTCCCTTCAAACACTCTGTGAGGAGTTGATGTCAGGTTGTCCACTTATGGCACAGACTCATCCTCCAATCCATTGTCCCAAGAAGTGCTGAGCACCTAGTGGCACCTTGGGCAATGGCCACCATTACCCCCCACCAGCTAACCATGGCCCAGCACATCCCACCGCGTACCTATATCCATCAGCACCAGACCATTTCTTTTGAGCTTGCATTGACAATGGCCGCACAATTTGCCCCCTCTGCCATGAGTTAGACCATGCAAAAAATGCATGTTGATACAATTTAAACCCTTAAACACTGCCAACTCCGCCCATGAGGCCACACCAACAGCGTTTGAATGAGGATTTTGGCTGCCCCCCAGGCTGTGCGCTCAATGGATCAAAAGCAAAATCTAGCAACCCAAGCCCAAGCTGTCCATTACACACATGCCAACCAATTAGGAGAAGGTTTGGACCCAAATTCAATTCACCCAATTTCCCGCCCCAAAGCCTTCCCAATCCAAGCCACATATCACTAAATCAATCCTACTCAACCAAAATCCATGGGACTTATTAGATGAGGTGAACGAATCTTGAGAAATTGTTCCATCACCAGAATTCCCAACTACTTTATAACCTTATCAAAATTCTCTTGGATGCCCCACCCCCACCCAAACAATTTGCCCCAAACCCACTGCTACCCCTTTCCTGAGCGACCATCAGCTAGCCAAGGCAGTGATGGCTTCACCTGAAAGTTACCATCTCTGCAAAGCCATGGCAGCCTCTGTCGCTGAATTGAAAGAAGGGCTGCATATCACTGAATTCCCTCCCAATTTACCTGCTTTTGCAGAAGAAGAAATCTTCTAACTAAGAGAAGCTGCCACCACCCTTGTCAAACATGTCGCTGAACTGGCAAATATTTCCCCATCCACATGCATCACAAGAGCTAACATTGCAAAGTTTTCCCAGTTTCCTAACGCCCACATCCAAGCGGAACAACGGTATGTCAAATTTGTAAAGGATATTCTCCAGGCCCAAATTGTTGATCTCAATGGGTATCTTCTTCACCTTGATTCACATCCTGTGGATACCATAACCCCCTTGCTATCAGCATTGGTTCGCCTCTTCAATGCTGAAGCTGAAATCATAGCTGAATGCAAGAACTCACCTAATACCCCCTTCCCTCCACCATGGTGGGATAAGTGGCTCGCCGCTGTGCAAACTGGTATGTAACTTTTTCAACTTTTTGTGTCTCTCGCTGCTCTTTTCAGGTGGTTGATTCATATTTATGGTTTGTTTCATTAGACTTTTTTGTTTGGTATTGTCTGTACCCTGGTTGGTGTACCTCAAATAAATTTGATTGAAATTTCAATCAAGAAGGTACCCACATCAAAAAATATTCCTGGAGCATTCGCTGTTATAATGAGATAACTCCCAAAGCTACACCAATTTTTGGTCAGGTTGTTGGGCAGGAATCTTCTTCCAGTAGAGCAACTGGAGAATTTTGTATAAACGCAAAATTGCCTACATTTACTAGGATAAAGCACCAGATTTTTTCGCCTTTTTATAATAGTAATGGTCAAATATGTGGACTGCCTTAAATTGGTAACCGTTATGAACTGCCCCAACACTGATTGCCAAAATCTGGTGCCCCACCTTAACATGGACAATCGGTCATACTCTGAAGCAAAGGAAGCAATTATGACTGAATTCACAAGTCCTACCATAATGCACAACCATAAACAAAAGTTTATGGGCAACAAATCAGAAAGGATGAAAACTTGGCTGCTTTTGCCTATTGTCTTACCAGGAGTCACAGATGCTTAATAGGAAAAGTACTTTCCAATTTTAATACACTTATAGATATACAGGTGGCACATGGCCCTACAGAAATTTGAATGGCATTATGGCATTGGTGCTGATACAATAAACTTATACATTGCAGATGATAGATCACCTCAAGATATTGGGAGCATTTTTTGACGCTTCTAATCAACTTTAAGATGAGAACCTTAGCCAATCAGATCATACTATGGTGAAATTAGTTATGATGTTATAGAGTTTATTGGAAAATGTGCTGATCAGCAGACTCATGCCTCAATGGGGAAAACTTGATGGATCAAAATGGAAGGATATATCAACTAACCAATATCAGGAAAGAGGAGCAATAAGAAAATTTTGCCATAAAAAATTGATGATAGAACTTGTGAAGGTATGTGAATATTGTGATATTTCAAGAGAATGAAGAAACTGCTTAAAATAAAAATAATGCCTTGAAATCTAGACGCAGAACAATCTAGCACTGCAAAGGAACCTGTTCTGCCAGATATCTGATTGGAATGAAATATATTGGCAGGACCAGCTCAGGGTAAAACTGAGTCCACCATGAGTAGTCCTGAGGCACTAAAGAAAAGTCAAGAATGAAGGCTATTGATCCAGAAATCATATATGAAGTTGTTTAAAAACTTTAATCAATTAATGAGGTGGCAAACATGCTGAGAGTTATAATTAACTCCCATCAAAATTGAATGAAGCTAACTTTGCAAAAAATCTGCAAAATGAAGGGACTATTTTCAGATCTGTCAGCAGAATTAATCCAAGAGTTAGGGATATCAACCGTGCCAAAAGTAATAAAAGATATAAATTTTAAGAAAAAGAAAAAAAAATGATAAATTATAACAAATATGAATAAATGTTATAGAAAAGTAAAAAAATGAAAAACTAAAAAATATTGATTTTTATGTTTCCACAGAAAAAGCATCTGTTGTTGTTCCCAGCTACCAAGTAAGGAGGAGGTGGATGAATCATGACAGGAAAGAATCTTCATTAGTTGCAGGTCCAGCTCAGGTTGCAACTGGGTCTGCAAGGAATAGCTCTGAGGCGCTTAGAGGAACAAGTTTTTGGTAGGATTAGAACATTCTTAAAATAGATCGCTGTGAGTAGTCCCTAAGAAATGTATTGGTAGGACCAAATTGGGTTTAACTGGGTCCACCATGATTGGTCACAATGCACTTCAACAGGACTAAGGCAAGCTGACTGAGGATCCTGTTAATGAAGAGTAGTCATTGGAACTCATCCTGTGGTTTGTACAGTTGAATGGCGAGGAGCCATTGGAAACCCATCCTAGGGTTTGTACAGGTTGACCAGTTTTCTAAACAAGGATGCCTGACATAGTTCTAGCACATTATGATGCTTTTGGATCTGCACTTGAGAGAGGCATCAGTGAGCAAAAAGCAAGAAAGAGGGGCCTCATTGCCAAAGGTTGGCATGATTAGTGTTGAGTGTGATAGAGATGAGCTCTGCTGAAGTTATTTTTGATTTTGAAGACCCTGGTCTGAGGCGATATCCTTACCACACTTTCTTATCTTTTACTGGGTAATATAGGCAAGCGGGGAGATATGTTGGGATTTTGGTACGCCCATTAACCCATATGCTTAGATTACAATAGATCTGCTTATTCACTAGAGGATTAGTCCTGCTAGTGGATACGGGAGGTATCTTTATATGGATGATAACTATTGTTTGGTGGAACGGTTTTCTTCCCTCTAAATATCACTTTTGAGCAAATTTACAAATTAAAGCAGAACTAAAAACTTCAAAAACTGATACACAGCAGGACCATAATGTTCTCGGCCTGACTGCCTGCTGCTCCAAAATGGTGCAGCAGTGAAGCCCCTAGCATTTTTTGCCCAATAGGAAAACGTTCTCAAAATATATTGACCAGCCCACAATATCCTTAAGTTAATAAGTTCTTTTCCAAGGATCTTGCCCTCCACCTTGCATGATCCCAATAAGTACTTCATAGCCTCACAGTGCTCCCCCAAAACAAGAGATAATTTGGCCTCCAGGTTAAATATGGCAGGTTGTTTACATACAACAAAAAAGTATTAGAACTAGCCCAGGCGCTAATGCAGCCTGCAGTTTTTATTGACTTCCGCCCCTACAAGGAGTACTTTGTCCTCAGCTTCACATGTGAATCTGATGCAGCAATAGCAGCTAACATCCCCCTTGTTTTAAATGAACCCCCTTCTCAACCACTCGCACTCAGTGCCTATTGACACCACTCTTGTGGTTCAATTTGCAGGCCTCCCAACCCATTTCCCCCTGATACTTTATGTAATGAACTAATAGCCAAATTGTCGGCATATGGCGCTGATCTCATTATACAATCTGTGGTTCCCAATTGAGACAACCAACTTGTGGGCCCTCATACCTTTGCAATATACACTCAATCTTGACTGAAATCGCCATTTTTATTCTCCCTTGAACTATTGTTAATCTGCCCCTAACCATTCTTTCTGGGCCAGAGTAGAGGGAAGACACACCATCTTCCCCTTTTGTTTTGACTTGGACTAATCAAAGTGGCTCTGACCCTCCATAGCCCGAGCTGCAGCACACATGATGACTCCACTCATGATGGTTTCATTGCTGATCCCAAAACTATCTTAAATGGGGCACAATCCTTCCTTCTTCTCCCTCAGGGCAGCATCTGCAAACACCACTGATTCGTTCATTAAGGAACCTAAATGTCAAACTTGCACTCCTACTCCAACCAATTAGAAGATAGCATGTAGCTCAATAAATTCACAAAAATCCACCCAGCCACCCAACCCATTCCACCCATATGTTGATAAACCTATCATCTTCAACCAGAATCCCTGGGATTATTTAAAGGAAGTTAATGATTTGGGTAACTTTATCCCTGAGTCAGTTAAGGTCCTAGTTCTCAAAATGTACTAAACGCAGAATACACAGCTTAATTACCAACCTGGCATTATGCTCTATGTCACAATGATGATGAGTTCTAAAGTGACCACCAACTCACTAAAGAGATTATTGCCTCCACTGATTGTCACCCCCTCTAAAAGGCTGCAGTGAAATCATTCACAGTCTTGGCCAAGGAACTACTCATCCCAATCTTTCAATAATGCAACAGGTACATATAAAAGAATTCCTCTTACTCCATCAAGCTACCAAAAAAGCAAAAAAAGTTGCAATGGTCACGATATATGACTCCAAGACCCACATTACCAGCAACAACATCGCCACCTTCACCACCCATTAAAGTTTGCCTCAAGGCTGAGAAAGCCCTCTCCAAATATATCATCACCCTTCTCATAGCCATAATTGAGCTGCAATCCCTAATCTGCTACCTCAATCCCCATTTTAAAGTTGCACCCATGCCCATGCTCTCAGCTCTTTGCCAAACACTGTCTGACATAGAGGAGGATGATGAGCCTCATAATCTTCACTCACCCCCACCATGGTTGGATAGCGTTTTAACGCCTCCAATATGGTTGGATCATTCTAGTTCTCTTGATTTGGTTTGAAAATGCATTCATCTCTTTCTGATCATTCAAATTATTTTAGTTTAGTATAAGTTAGCTCCTCTGAGCTTGGTATTGTCCATACCCTGGTCAGCTTGCCTCAGTTTTTTAAAACTATTGTTTTGTGGAATCGCCCTAATGAATAATTAAGGTAATTTGCCAGGGTTTATCCATCATGTCAATCTGCTAAATTGCTAAATCACTCATTGGGGATGATCACCAAATATAAACGTGTAATTGGATTTTTTTATATTAATAATTTAATTATTTAATATGAGTCAGTCAGGGTTTTTTGGCAATCTTAAGGGTTTTATGTGAAGTTATTGAAGTTATTACAACGCTTCTAAAACAACTTCCAGGTTAATTTTAAATGAGGGGACGTAATTAGTGAGACCTGGAGTTGGTTTCAGGGCTATAGATGGCAAAAACTGACTAGATCACTAAAGGAAATAATTATATATTCGATCTAATGATGGCTAATTAAATGCAATGGTCACCATTTTCCTCAGTGGGCGCCAACAGAGGTGGAACCAATTTCTCTATAAATTCCCTAGTTTCTAAAATAATGATGCGGATAGAATTAGCTAATACTTTTACAATTTAAAATGATCTACATTGTTTTTATTGTACTCTAGGATTTAGATTAAATGATAAATTATCCTTTGTCTAAAGTATTTAGCTATCAGAAAATCTGCAGACTATGTGAGAAAAGAAGAGAGGAGGGAAGAGTTCCTTGACATTTCAGAGATACCTTCAAGGATAAGTTGGGCGTGGACTAATTTAGTTTTTAAAATCCCAATAAACGTAGATTTAGGAAAACTCAACTTAAGTAATAGTCTTAATACTATTACTATCCGAATTCAGTCAATGATTATACTTATTCAATTAACATATAATCAAGAACTTGTTCAGTAGAATTGGAAGCCAAGGCGAGAATACCAGTTGGAAGTTACAGTTGGTGCTAATTACCAAGGGTGATTAAGGGCATATTTCCCAAATTTCTACACCTGCATTGTCCAAAGCTCCTGAATCTATGTTGATGAGATTTTGAACACCAAGGTGGTACATGGCCAGTCTAAGCATCTGGTAAAATCAAAGTATTATTTTTTATATTTTATTCGAAGTGGGCTGACCTGGGGATGATATTACATTAATTAAGAGATTGAAGAAATGGGAAAAGAGAATAAAACCCAGTAAATCCCCTTGCATGGTGTATGATAGGCTAGGAACTCCATGAACTGACTTACTATTTGCTATCTTGGTTTGGGTTATTGATGCGCACTGCCAACACATTCATAATCGTCCCCTACCTAAAGTTTATCTACTGGAACAAACTTGGGGAGGCAGTGGTAGAGGGTCCATATTCCATCACTGGGATATCCTCCTCTTAAAAATTAAATTATTATTGTATTGTAGAGTCCACATGGAAAAGACTGAGGATTGTCTCCCATGTCCACACAAAATTAAAAAATACTCCATTTCTAAGGGTGGAGATGTTACAGTAGAAATATATCTAACCATCTCATTATCCTTATAAGGATATATGACAATATTGGCTGTTGCATAAAATTAACATCTAAGTTTTTCTTTCCAAGTACTATAACTTATTAGTAAATAATTTGATTCAAAAAGAACAATTTGATAATCAATACTAGGTAACTTTTCTTTCTTGTTGCAAACACTTTTGCAACCCATTCAATTCAAGACTAAATCTAGTTTGATAATCTCATAGAGGGATTAGTCTGCGCCCATGTCAGGGAGCAGTTGGGCAAGCAAGGCAAGAGGAGCAGGCGGAAGGCCCGCGGCCTCTAACGTTCAAAAACGCCCCGGAGAATCTGGCAGAATAGAAAAAAAATCTAAAAAAACTGGTGGTCACAATTTCCCCAGAGATACTTGCGTAGCAAGCACGATGCAACCAGTACATCAACACGCCACATTCCCAGCCACTTTTGTCGGTGGAATTTGGAGTCCATGTGTATCTGGACATCCAAAATACGGCCCTATGGGAAAAATTTTGTGAAGATGTACACAAAATTTTCCTGACCGCGGTGTACGTTGCACCTCACTCCATGTCGTGCGGTTGGCTGGACCTAGGTTTTGAAAGCAAAATAGCAGCAGACGAGGCTACATTGGTGTGCGTAGTGGTCAACCTCCCCAAAGGGCAACGGGTTGTCGAAACTAAATGCACCAGATGGACAAAATCAAACCAAATTTTCCTCATGTTTGACTTTTTGCCTACTATGGTAAAACGTGACATTTTGGAGCAACACCTGAAAGATGGTCTCACCATATATGGCGAAATAAAATCTTTCGAAATGCAACATTTCATGCTGATGCCACACCTGTGCACTGGCAAAGCCATCGCAGTTCTGACCCCAACTGAGGAGATTGCGAAGGACCTAACCCAGATCCCGCACTCCACCTTTATTGACATCGCAGGGCACACCACCCAACCATTCCGGGTAACCGTGGACAGCGTGCCCCCCATTTGCACCCACTGTGATGCGTTCAGCCATAAGGCATACACATGCCCCATTAAAGAGGGCGTTACATTCCAAGAGCACCCCTCGGCGGCCATGGCCAGCAGAGAGCACACTATGAACCAACCGCAAGCACCAAAGAGGCTTTCCTGTGGGGAGCACAAGGCTGCTACCTATTGGTAAAGCCCATCTCCCCACAGAAGCGGAAGAAGGCCAACCAGGCCCATAGGACCGCGGCCAAGGAAGCGGCCAAGGTCACCACCACCATCCCACACTCACAACGCCAGGAGGACATGGAGACCTTCGCGGTGGAAGCAACTTGGGAATCCATCACCCAATCAGATTGGGAGGCCCAAGCCAAATGGGCCACTCAATCCGAGGATCTGATGGGAGATTTGATCTCACCCAATCGCTGCACCCAAGCCCCGGTTGAAACTGACTTGGGACCTATCCCAACCAAAAAAATTGTTTTTGCCCCACTCGACGGTGCACCAAACTTATCCGCACCGCAAAAAATTTGTCCGACGTCGGGAAAACAAAAAGCAAAGGCCAAAGCCAATGCGACTCTTTCTACAAAAATTAACAAAAACCCCAATAGCGTTGCTGCTAATACCCACGCTGCTGTGAAAGCCTGTGGGGACCTGGAAGAGGCTGGTGGGCCAGGGGGCCTACCCCCTCACACCTAAGGTGCAATGGGGGAAACCTTCACTCTAGGGATGCTGAATATCGCTGGACTCAAGGCCTCCCTATCCCGGGCTAGGAAACTGAGTTTTTTACAAAATAATTTACCCGTGGATATCCTGGCCATCCAGGAAACCCACTGTCCACAAGGTTCCGAGGATGCTTGAAAAACAATTCTCCTACCATCCCTATCCTTTTGGTCGAAGCACTGTGGGGTGCTAATTCAGAAAAACAATTTTTTCAAATTTACATCTTCAGTAACATTCCTAAATGACTGAGTTCTCATTGTCACCTTCTCATGGGCCAATGTTGCACACACAATTGTCAACATTTACACCCCAAACGGTGCACAAGAGCATCGGGAATTTTTCTCGTCAGTCAAATCCCTCCCGCTACCCCCCAATTCTTTCCTAATCGGTGACATGAACTGTTGGCTAACCTCACCAATGGACCAGTGGCCGCCCTCACCCCACGCCCCACAGGGTCACATAGAACTACACGTTCTAAAAGCCACCCTTGGGTTAATGGATGTGCTGCCGTGACATGCCCCACTGCTCGAAAACATGATGCGTCCCCACATCCACAACGGCCAATTAAGGTCCATGACCCGCATTGACCTTATTCTAGCGCCGGCGAAATTCCAACCCCACATCTCCCACTTCAAAACAACGAAAATGGAATTCTCTGACCACCAACTGGTCTCAATAATATACCACTTACCCGTCACAGTTGCAAAGGCCCCACATTGGTGCAAAATCCGCCCCTCAGAGCTTGCGTCACCAGGATTTTCCATGTGGGTGGAAGAGGCAACTTTGGCAAAATTGTTTGTTGCACCGTTTTGTGCGGACCCCATTTCCACATGGGCAACTTTCAAAAAAGACACCATCTGCCACTATCACCATCTCTCATCCAGATGCTCACGAGCCACATCAGCAGTTATATCGCGTGCACTGGCGGAATTGGCCCACTTGGAGTCCAACATTCCAGCCTCAGGATATAGCCCTGCATGGGGCCAGAAGTGGGCGGAGGCAGCAGCCCACCTCAACGCACTTGAAAGGCAACACAAACATCAGGTTTGTGTCCAATATAGGGCCACACGCATCACTAAAGGTGACAAGTGCACCGCATACTTCTTCAAAAAATTTTTTGCACCATGCCAGAGCGTGGCCTGTACACAGGTGCGAAGATCGGATAATTCTATCATGGACACACCGGCCAAAGTGGTAATTGAAATGCAAAGATATTACTCCGAGTTATACTGAGCCAAACCAATTCAGCCAGCCAAAATGGCAGAATTTCTCAACAGAGCTCATATCTGCACCATTTTCCGATACCCGGAAATAATGAATTTAATTACTCTGAACAAATTATGGACTACCATTCGCGGTGCGCCAAACCAAAAATGCCCAGGCCCAGATGGCATTCCATATGAGTTCTACAAAAAAATTTTAAATACATATCCCCATTGCTGCTAGCCTCACTCAACCAAAGCCTGTTGGAAACGTGCCTCCTACCAGGAGGACATGAGGCTTTTACAGTCACACTCTTCAAGAAAGGGGATAGGCTAGACTTAGCCAACTGGTGCCCCATTTCTCTAACAAACACAGACACAAAAATTTTAACAAAAATCATGGCTAACCGTTTAGGGACTGTAGCATCTGCCACCATCTCTCCAGAACAATTTGGTTTCATCCCCAGAAGGTCGATTTGGGATAACGTGCACTCTGTGGCTAATGTGTGTCAGTCCACAGCCTCTGGGGAACTTGTATTCTTGGACCAACAAAAGGCCTATGAAAGAGTAAACTGGGAATACCTTAGGGCCTGCCTCCAACAATTCCGCCTACCTCCCCGCTTCATTAACTGGGTGATGCTGCTCACGGAATCTGCAACAATGGCTGTGCGCGGCCCAGGTTTCCTAACGGAAGTAGTCCATCCTCAAAGGGGCCTGAGACAAGGGGACCCCCTCAGCCCACTCTTATACAACTTCAGCCTTGACCCACTACTGCAAAATGTGAATGCCCACCTCACTGGGGTCCATGTGCCAGGCCAAACCCCAGTCAAGATGATGGCATTTGCAGATGATTGCGTGGTGGGGGTGTCTAATAATAAAGATGCACGCGCGCTTGAAGCCCTCATCCAGGAATATTCCCGGGTAAGCAATGCGGCACTGAACGCCTCCAAAACTGAAATCATCCTCCTTGGTCAGTTTCAGAACTGTTGGGCCCCAGCAAGTAGTTCCCAACCCAGCCCAGCTGCTCGCCCAAGTCCACGCTTTACTAACTCTCAAAAACACCGCTCCACTGGTACTCCCCTTTGTGCCGCGACCTACCATAGGACCGGTACGCCATCTGGGCGTGTGGTTGGAGGCAGGAGGATACGCGTCAGCAGTAATGGAGGGCCATATACTGGAAAACGTGACGAAGCGAATCGCCTCTCTCAGAGCCCACCCTACTACCCTCACTGGCAGGGTTGTTCTTGCCAACCCTATGCTCCTATCCAAAGTCTGGTTTGGAGCCCACGCCATCCCCTTCTCCCCAAGCTTCTTTCAAATCCCTGTATGCTTTGCTACAAGGTTGGCTTTGGTCAGGCCGCCCTCCACCAGTACAGCTAGAGGTCATGTTTGGCCCTCATCATCATGGTGGCATGGGCCTACTTGACTTCAAAGCCCATGCCGCCAAGATCCTAGGCACCTGGATTGCGGCCGTCACTGCTCCTACACTCCCATCCCAACACTGGTCCTGCGCAGCCCGCTCCAACTTCTCCCGAGCCTTGGGCCTCAACAATCCATTGAACCCCCACTCCCTGATGAAATACCTCGCATCACACACATCAGCCACAGGTCCTCACCGGACCAAAACCCACTACAAACGAATCCTACTCTCCATGAGAAGCGCAGAGTGGAGAATTCGTATTAGTGGACATACAACCCGAAGAGGCCGCCCCTCTCCTCAGTTCACACAAGAGGTACAGGGGCTACCCATCCATGATGGCGTGATCCCCATTCGACCCCAAGTCCTATCCAGGGTGGACTACCTGGACATGATGGACATCCCTTATTCCACTGAGACCCAAAAGACTATCTGGAAATACGCACACCATCCTCTGTTGCAGCCTCAAGTCCGCTCCCATGTGTGGCGCTGCCTGAGGCGGGTGTATCGTACAGCTGAGCGCTCTAATGCTTTACACTCATCCTGTGTCGTGTGTGGCCAGTATGGAACGCTGTTTCACCGCCTGGAGAAGTGCCCCACCTCTAAAGTAATATGGCGCGAAGTCCAACGTCTGCTAGGCCAGGATCAAACACATCCCTTCAGTCTGTCAGGAGATATGTTTGCTTCATCAATGGCCTCCCCCTCCCACCCTCCCTTCGTGCTCTGGTGGTTGCAATCGCCATGTGGACTATCCACACGATTGTCTTGGATGCCATCGCCGGATCCATCCCCACCCTCCCTGAAGCTGTCCACAGATTCCAGTCTCATTTGGTGGATCACTTTCAAGCGTGGATGTTTGGATATCTCCCACCACGTCGCCGGCAGCTGGTCTCCTCATGGTTCCCAGTCTGGTTCATCAAATCAGACCCCTTCCTCCACACGTGCTCAATAGTGGCTACCCCCTACACACGTTCCCTCCCCTTCCCATAAGTGGCGTTCCCGCTGGCAACAAGAGATAGCATCGCTTCTCTGGGGTGCCTCACCTGGTACTGAGTTTTGTCTCATCTGAGTCATATTCGGAAGTGTCTGTCCCATGGTCAGGCCTTCCCGCAATAAATTTAAAATTTAAAATAATCAATACTAGGTGAGATGAGCACAAAAATAAACAAGGACAGAATTTGGCAAACGTGGTAAAGGGTAGTAGTGTTATGTTTACATGAATTGATAATAGGCACCAACCCTAAGGATAAAGCTGTGCAGAAGGAGGTCCAGAAGGTCAAACTTTATGCCCTTCCTGACCTCAAGCACACCTTGGACCAGCTCTGAGTACAAGCCAAATATTCCCAGGTTGGTACAAGTGAGGTGCGAAATGCCCAGCCCCTTGTCTTGGCTCAGGTGTTAAAACGGACGAGCTACTCAATAAACAATGATGGGACGATCCAGTTGATCAGGAAACATGGGTTTGAAACCCTTTCCATTTATTAAAAAACAAGCTTTAGTTGGGTACAACATCAATTGATCACTCAAGTGAGGTTGGTTTTGAAGTTTGCTACTCTTTCAGATGGGAGCATGCGCCTATTGGTGCATCAAGGCTTGGGACTACTTCCACCAACCCAGAATTTTACTAAGGTTGTTTAGTATTTACACTTGTGACCAACTTTCCTCATTGGTTGACTTTTTACAATAAAATTTTCCATTATCTTACGTTTTATTTTATGGTTCCTTGGGCGAACCTGTGTGCAGACCTCTCAGAGGAGGTCTCCAGCAACATTGGTCATTACATTTTATCACAATCAACTAAAGTTTCTGGTGCACCATTGGGCTGCACCAGTCCCCTCAAGATCGAGGCACCCAAACTGCCTAGCACCGATTTACATCTGGATATGGACTCCCCTTTGGGGTCCACCCAAGCTTTGATATTTCTTGGATATCTTATCCTGTATACTGCGTTGTACACCCCTGCCTTGGGCCCTTCTGCTCCGGCACCCTACACAGTGTCTTGTTTCCAATTTTATTAATGGATAGTTACATGGCTGTGTAGTTTGCATCCCGCGCCACCTCTCAGGGAATGAGAGAGTTACAGATACTCTCTTACAAGAAGACCTGGATCTACACTACTTAAAGGCACCAAGCGCACAGGGGTAAATTAATAGTAAAAACAAAAAACCTGAGGTGGTGCACCCTGCAGGTTTTGTAGATTTTAAGTGAAGTATTGTAGTTACATGGAAGTATCCCACTCTCAAAAGCTGACATTAATTGAACATGGGATCTGTATATTATTTGGTGCAAAGACACCGCAATGTGGGAAAAGTTTGGGGAAGCCCAACAAAAGTTATTCCTGCACGTGGTGTACTTAACAACCCATACTATCTGCCATGATTGGGTAGATCTTGGGTTTTGAGACAACAGTGGAAGTGAATGAAGCCACACAGGTCTGAGTAGTGATTAACCTTCCTAATGGTCAACGTTTGGTATCAACCAAACGCACACGTTGGACAGAATCCAAAGACATTTTCATAATTTTTGACTACCTTCTGACTACACTGGCGCGCACAGAAGTCAAACAACATCTCCGGGAAGGCTTGGAATCCTATGGAGAAATCAAACAAAACAAAATTCAAAAATTCCAACTGATGCTGACCCTTAGCACTGGAAAGGCTATCACAATCATTTCCCTAAACCTGGAGATAGCGGAGGATGTTACAAAGATCCCTCATATTGCATCATTTATTATTGATGGGAAAAAATCCCAATTATTCTGCACAACAGTGGAGAGCCCGCCTCCCATATGCAACTACTGTCAGGCCTTTGGGCACAAGATTCATGCTTGTCCCATAAAAGGATGCCTAAGAGAAATGGAATAATGTGAGGAAGAAATGGGCAAAGATGACTCAGAGTACGCCAAAATCACTGACACCACACAAGCATTCAAATGGAGAAAATTCAAACAATATAAAAAATTGACCCAATTTCCCTGAAAGAACAAAAAATGGCCAAAAAAGCTTGCAAGTTGGCCACGGTTAAGCAAAAGGCCTCACTGGAATGATCCATTTCGCCTGAACAGATCCAGGAAGAAATGGATGAACTTGAAGCAATGAGTCAATCAAATCCCACAGAAAACCAAACAACCAATCCAAAAAATGGATTTGGCGGAATCCAATTTGGAATCAAATGTGGCAAAACAGGGGCTTGGCACACCCCCCAAATTTGTGGAGTAAAACCCAATTGGGAGTGAAAATCAACAATGGAATGGGCAAAATAATAAAGTGGACAATGAGAGCACACAAGTGCACTTAAATGAGAAATTGAAACCCAATAAAGGCAGGAGAGAAGCAAAAGCAGTGGTAATGAAAAGGGCATAATACACCCCAGCACCTACTTATAATTATGCCGCCCACAGCAAAGATGCAATGGAGAGCAATGAGGGCGAGGGAGTAGGGCCAGGGGACCATGCCAACCACTCCTGAAGTGCATCGGGCATCTCAGTAAAGATAGGGACACTGATCATAGCAGGACTCAAGCCCTTAACATCCCAGACCAAGAAGTTGAGTCTCCTGTGCAACCCACCTGTTGATATCTTGGCAGTGCAGAAAACTTACTGTCCACATGGAAAGAAGGAGGCATGGGAAAAAATGCTCCTTCCAACAATATTGTTTGGTCACAACACTGTGGGGTGATAGTACATAAAACCAGCATTTTAAATTAATTAATAAAAAGTTGTTTTTGGACAGCCGCATACTAGCTGTTACCTTCTCATGGCACAAAGAAGTGCACACAATAGCCTGCGTGTATGAACTTTCTGTGCAACGGACCAACAAGAGTTTTTATAAGCCCTAACACAACTCCATATTCCAGCAAACACTTTTGTCATGAGAGATATGGATTGCTGGATTACCCTAGACACTGACTAATGGCCACACACAATGGAGACACCAGAAGGGCAAGTGGAACTTCGCGTGTTAAAGGCCACCTTGGCCTATATGATTCATTAACTAAAAGGTCACCCCTCCTACAGAACATGACATGCCCACATGTGCACAACAGTGTACTTATTTCTATGTCATGGATAGACCTAATACTTGAACCATTAATTCTCAAACACCAAATTCATAAATTTAAGACTACAAAAATTATATTCTCTGACCACCAGCTAGTTTCTGTGTCCTTCACACCAGCGGAAACAATTATCTAAGCACCCAGGTGGTGCAGAATACGCCCAGAAACTCTAGCTGACTCATAATTTTAATCCTGGGTGGAGGAAATGTCCTCAACATCGGACTTTTGAACACCTTTCTGTTCAGACCCACTAATCACCTGGGAAAATTTCAGAAAATTTACAATAAAAAAGTTTAAATACACTTTTCAAGAAGATACAGGGCAGCTTCAGCCATCATCAAACATACATTGGCAGTAATAAATTACCTGGAATTAATGTCCCACGCACAGGATACAGCCCTGGATGGGGATGTAAATGAGCAGAGGTTTATGCATGGTTAAACATCAATACGTGAACACCAAACCAAGTTGTGGTTCAATATAGAGAAAAGTTTATAGAAGATGGAAAAAATAGTTCAAGATATTCTTTCTTTTAATTTTATGCAAAAAACATTATAGTCTGCACACAGGTCTGACGACCAAATATCCTTAGCAGAAACACCCAAAGAAGTCAAGGTTGAAGTACACTGGTTTTATACAAACCTATATAAATCTGAACTGGTCAAACCAGCAAAAATCGAAAAATTCTTTGCAACTGCACATATTGACACTGCAGCTCAAACCAAAAATTTAATTAACTTAATATTGCGTGAGGAATTATGGGAAGCAGTGCGCGGTGCACCATGTGGGATGACATGGACTTGATGGACTTCCCTATGAATTTTATTAAAAATATTTTACTAACATATCGAATATTCTTTTAGCTTCCATGAATAGATGCATTAAGGAAACATGCCTTCTCTCTGGAGGCATGAAAGCATACACTTTCACTCTATTCAAAAAAGGAGATAGAATAAACTATCCAATTGGCGCCCAATTTTCCTAATTAATACCGGCACAAAAAATATTAACAAAGATTATGACCAAACGATTAGGGGAGATTTCAAATGATGTGATACTCTCTATCACAATATGAATTCGTTCCAAGAAGATCCATATGGGACAATATTCACACAATTGTGAATGTCTGCCTATCTAAAGCATCTAGAGCGCTTGTTTTTTAGAGATAACAGAAGGCATACGCCAAGGCGAACTGAACCTATCTCAGGGCCTGCCTTCAAAAATTAAGACTCTCAAAGAAATCCATAAACTTGGTTATGTTATTCACAGAGTCAGCCACCATGGCTGTGCGCAAAGCAGGTTTTTAACTAACCTAATTTTTCGCAGAGAGGACTCAAACAAGGGGACACTCTAAGCCCTCTACTATACATTTTTCAGTCTTGATCCCCTAATCTTAATACAAAAGCCCTTCTCACTGTAATCAATGTCTATGGCTAACCACCAAGCAAAATGATGGCTTTCGCTGATGACTGCGTGGTGGGCATATCCAACAATCAGGACGCTTGCAGAATCGAGAAAATGATACAAGAATACTCATCCATAAGCAACGCGTCACTTAATACTGAAAAACTGAAATTATATTCATGGGTAACATCAAACCCTTTGGACGGCATATACCATGGTTCAACAGACCAATACAACATTAAGGCTCCTCACCAGACATAGGAAGCAAATATCAGCAATTACCCCAATGAAACTTCCCTTCACTACTAAGCTGGCAGCTGGAAATGTCCGCCACTTGGGGATATGGTTAGAGGCAGGAGGTTACGCCAAAACCATGATGGAAAATCAACTTAAGGATGAATAATAAAACGCTTTGCCTCCTTGCATAGACATCAAACAGATCCAACAGTATGGGTTTATGATAACCAACTCCATGATATTATCAATCATATGGTTTACAGCCCATGTAATTGCTTTTTCACCGTCCTTTTTTAATAAAATATATGCCTTAATAAAGGGATGGCTTTAGTCCAACCATATTGCCCCTGTGCGCCTTGAAACTCTATTTGGCTCTAGGAGTAATGAAGGTATGGGGCTAACTAATTATGTAGAGCAAGCGGCTCATATACTAGGATCCTGGATAGCTCAGGTGACTAGTCCAGACCTTCCAGACATACATTGGGTTAGAGCAGAAAGATCTAATTTTACACGAGCACTCTGACTAAGAAGCCCAGATCATCTAAACACAATGAGTAAATATCTGGCATCTCACCCAACCGCTGCAGGACCACATGGAACTTCTGTGTTTTTACGAATACTTCTACCATGAGAAGAGCAGAGTGGAAGATCCACATATGTGGCCAGATAAGTCACCACGGACGCCCAAGGCTAACTCACAGACAGGAAGTTAATGGCCGAATATTTTCAGATAACATAATAAACTGAATTTGAATACCATTTCCAGGATTGATTACCTGGATCATATGGATATACCATACATCCTGGAGACCCAAAGAATGGTCTGGAGATATACACATCACTCACTAATACAACCCAGGATATGGGCACATGTATGGAGATGCATGAGGAGAGTACATTGCACAGCTGAACAATCAAATCATGTCCACTATTCATGCACAACGTGCGGCCAATATGGAAGCTTAGTACACTGCCTAAAGCAATGTCCAACATTTTTTGTCATCTGGAAAGAGGTCATGCACCTATTCTGGCAAAACAATGACCAATCATTTATTTTGGCTAGGAACATGTTTGCTCTCAACATGGGGATCACTTATTCATCCATCTTTACAGGCATTAATAGTAGCAATAGCACTATGAACATTCTATACTATAGTATTGGAGTCATTTACAGGAGCAACGCCTACCCTCCAAGTAGTCATCAATCATTTTAATTACCATATATTGGAACATTTTCAAGCATGGTTGTTTGGAAACATGACCCCACGCAACAGAAGGATAATCAATTCAGAGTACCCATATGGTTCCTAAATATTGACTCATTCCTTTACTCATGCTGCGTCCAAGGATAAGTCAGCATAAATCACCCCTATTGTCCTAAACTTGGTGGTCCTTAAGACAACAAGAGGGGAGATGAAGCCTCTGGAGTGTCCTCAATTTATACAGTTTATTTTTCTTTTTTCTCACTATATCAGAAGTTTACATCCCCTGGTAGACAAACCCCAAATAAAAATTAAAGTTGCATGCAATTTACAAAAGTATTTAGTCCTTTTATATTCCTGTCAGATAAGCCAAAATAGCTAAGGATAATCCATTTTCTTCAGTAGATATAAAGGTATCTGATAAGGACAAACCTCTAAGAAAATTTACACAATCTAAGATGTGTAAGATTAGGCTATAAATAGTGTCTTCTAACTTTTAGAAAATTTGGATACACAGGGATATTAACTAAACAATTGGAAGAATCAAAGTATATAAGGAAACACACCGCTAAAATTCAAAATTCGAATATTACAATCATCCAGAAATTTAGCTTAATGAATCTAACAAATAATGGTGGTAAAATTCACTGAACGCACCTCCGATGCTTCATAATTCACTCAAACTCACCCCAAATCACAGAACCCTCAGTTGCCAACTTGTGCGTCAACCCATACAACCCGCTCCCAAACTGCAGCTGCAAAAGCAAAAGAAGACCAAATTTTATTAAACCATGGTGGGATTACAAATGATACCACCACTGTACAGCCTACCCCAGTCAACTTTGTGTTGACAGAGGGTCACCCAATTAGTGCACCCCACCCTGGAGGCACATCTAAGGTTTTACCCACGGTAGTAGGGAGTATTGCAGCTCCCAATACCTCAAATGGGGTTTGTATGGCTTTGTCAACTGCCTCCACTTCGGAAATCAGCCTGGACGCCAAAACTGAATCGTCAGAAAGTGTTGAATCAGTTTTCATCATTTTTTCGCTTCCAACATTACCCAAAGCGGCCAAACTGAATCTACAGTATTTGTTGAATCAGTTGGTCATCATTTTAATGTTTTGGAAGGTAACCAACGCGCATCAACTGAATCAACACTGAGTGGTGAATCAGTTAGCCGTAATGTTCATCAAAATCAAAATCAACATCAAAATTCAAATGGGACTAGCCAAATAGCCAATCAACCAGCTGAAAATCCCTACCAGTATCTGCTGATGGTCAAATGAAGGCGGGAGTAATAGATTGGTTTGATGATGAGCCAGAATTATCCAATCAATTGGAAGGGAATAAGCCTAAACCAGGTAAGCCTACCCAACCTGCAAAAAATCAAGTACCTACTGGGAAGGCCCAGCAGGGGCCAGCACGTAATTCCAGAGGAATACCAGCGCCTCCGTCTGGTATTCCCCCCGTGGGGAATCCACTAAATTACATTTAAATTTAAATTTAAATGTGAACAAAAATAAGCAAGTGAAGGATGCCTCAGGCGCATGGCAGAAAATACTAGTGCCTGCACCACCCACCATTGTCCCTTGTGAAGCTGCTTTTGTGGCTGAAGTGAGGAAAAGAAGGGCAGAAACTCACTCACAATGTGAACTCCCTAGGTCCACTCTTGCTCATTCAGTTAGAGTCTACTATGAGCATAATCCTCTTGAGTTTTATGCATGGGATTATTTTAGTTATTTTGAAGCCATAGCAAGAGCTTTTCCAGTTAACACCACTATTCATGAAGTGGTGGAAAGCTACTATATTGATGTAGGGTTTACAACTGCAGCATATGCAGATCGGGCAGCCTCAGTTACAATTGAGATTCCACATGGCTCTCTTCGTGTGCTGAGAACTAGATCTAACTTTGAGAAGATTTCTTGGGTAACTTTCTCAAATCTTACAACTACAGTGGACTCAGAATCCCTTAAGCTTGCACTTCATCAGGGGTTAATGGAATTTGGGTCAGTTCTATCAGTAGACCTGTGCGCACAAGCCTATTATGCCCCAACCCAGAGGGCTCATATTGCTAGGGCATCATTTATCCCCAACCCAATGGTGGCCCACAACATGGAGGTTATCCCACATTTTGCAGTCATCGGATCCTGTTCTGAAATCTTCTTTGTTGATCCAGACCAGGCACGACAACGTTGCTCATGATGTAATGCTTTGGGCCACTTATATAATAGTTGTACTGCTCATAAACAAGCTCTCTCATCTAGTAGCCAAGTCCCTGCAACAGGTAAGAAATGCTCCCATACAGCAGCAGCGGCAATCCCACAACCAACCCACTGGGTGCCTGTACAGGATCTCACCCCTCTACCCTTCATGTAGCAGTTGAGAAGGCACAGCCAGTAGCACAACTTTATTCTCTTAGTGCAGAAAACCCTCTCCCTATGGGAACCCCTTCTAAATTGCTAGACCCTTCACCAGCCCAAAATAAGCGCAAATCTGCTTCTCATCAAGCAAACACAGAGGAAGCCAGCCCAGGGGTGGCATCTAAAACGAATTGAGTAATACAGAATACCTCAAGGGTGGAACAGGTATGGAGTACCCCAAGTCAGGGTGGAGGCACCAAGTCATTGCCGCCCCCACCATCTAAGGGTATTGCAACTCAGACGCCATTCTCAGTACTGAAGGAGATGACTCTGGACTCTTATACATCAGATGATGCATAAATGGAGGAGTCTATGGAGCACCCTCAAGATAATCCTGTGTAAAGCAGCGGGGGAATTATCTTGGGCTGGCTTACAGGCTCCTCAGCCCCATCAACTCAGGATAATCCTCCTCCTCGTCAATCAGCACGGATTGCTGCAAAGAGTCAAGCTCACGGACTAAAATGAGCAGCCTTACAGATGCAGGCGGAAGCTCCGGTAACCCCCCGGGATACGGAGGGGGACAGCTATGAGGCCCCAAAGGGGCACCCCTGACTCTGCAGTCCATTAACTCTAATGGGCTGCAGGATTACAAGCGGAGAGCCCACCTCCTCTGCACCTTCAGGTCAACTCGCATAGATATTGCAGCTGTCCAGGAGACCCATGTCCCCCACCTTTGATTTTGTAGCATGGATTGACCAATTTGGAGGTAACTACTATTGGACACACTATGTGGCCCTTATTATCCTCAACCCTCAGGCGAAAACCCACTAATTTTTGAAAGACCTTGATGATCGCCTTATATTGGCTAAATTATCAACCCCTGAGTTCTTCTTCTTTGTTGCAAGCATATACCTGCAAATGCAGGTCAAGACCAGGACCATCTTTTTGGAAGAATTCAGCTCTACTAAAACTCACAAGCAATACAGTGCTGATGGGGGATTTCAACACAATATTAAGTTGGGTGCGTGACACCTTTCCTCCTGCCACACAAGACAGACGAGGTACAACTCAGCTTCAAAATTTCCTCAGGTCAAGTGGTTTCATGGATGCCCTCCCCTCAGCATCTGGACTTGGCTGTATGTCTCGGATCCAAGGTGCAGTTCAGAGATTAACATCAGCTTCACAGATTGATATGGCCCTAGTGGGCCCATTGCTGGTTGGTCAAGTGTCCCCTCCCATAACCCGAGATAACACTATAAGTGATCACAGATTTCTCACAATGATCCTGACAACAATCCTCAGACCATCAAGAAGATTTTGGCCAAGGATTGCTACGGGGCTCTTAAACAACCAGTTTGCAAGAGAGAAGATAAATGCAGCCATTTGTGAGCCAGAGCACCTGGCCTCACCTCATTTGCGAACTTTACAAGAAAAATGGGCTGATAAAAAAGCAAGGATCCTAAAGGTAGTCTACAATTGTGGTAAGGCTCGAACGACAGTGGCCCAGGCTAAAGTCAGACGTTCTGTAGATAGAATAAGACACCTTGAAAGGAATTGCCGCCCAGTGCCTTCCTCTCAATGGTTGGAGGCTTGGGAATTGGCCCACGAGACATACCAGCAGGAACTTACTGAGCAAGAAGAACGGGCACAAACTTCACTTCGTCACGTTACTAAACCCAGTGGGAACGGCCCACCCGTTTCTTTTACCAGAAGCAGAAATCCCGCTCAAAGGATCAGGAGATTGCAACCCTGAGGGTACCACTGTTACCACAAATAAGGAGGAGATCACCAATGAGATCCACCGTTACTATTCAGCCATCTTCAAGGTTTCTTGGGTAAGCCCAGCAGATGTTCATGAATTTATTGAAGGGGCTCAGGAACCAATGGTTAATTTCTCAGCGGATGAAGAACTTCTTGCACCAGTTACACAGCAAGAAGTAATGGACATTCTACTCCACAGCTCACATCTGAAGGCCCCAGGCCCAGATGGTATCCCATTTGAGGTGTATCTAGTGGAGCCCGTCACAGTTACAAAGGCCCTCCATCCCCTCTTCTTGACCCTCTTGGCAGAAATAGGAGTACTTCCTGACTCGAGAGGATCAATTATGACCCTTATCCATAAGAAAGCAAGCCGAGAGGACCTTGCAAACTGGCGACCAATATCACTATTGAACACGGACCACAGACTATTTACTAAGCTTCTAGCAAACCGCATGACTAAGTGGTCAGCATCACGCCTCAGCCCAGCTCAACATGGCTTTATCCCAGGGAGGTCGCTTTGGAACAATTACAATGAGCTCTTGGTAATTTCGTCAGCTAACTCATCTCAAATACATGGTTTTGTGGCGCTTCTGGATATGGAAAAAGCATATAATCGAGTAAATTGGAAGTATCTGGACGCCTCCCTAACCCGCCTCCATATCCCACCACAAGCTAGTACATGGCTATCAGCTCTTTACGCCCAGCTTCACACTAAGGCACTGTCCCCAACAGGCTTTACAGCAGCGGTTATGGTTGAACAGGGTCTCCAGCAAGGGGATCCACTGAGCCAAATATTGTTCAACATAGCTTTGGATCCTCCTCTGGCCCTACTCCAGGTACGACTGGTGGGTATTCAGGTTCCTGGGAAACCCCCCACCCGCACCATAGCCTTTGCTGATGACACAGCAGTGGCAGTTGGATGTAAGAAGGACCTAGACCTGGCCATGGAGGCCCTGGATTGCTACTTCAAGGCGTCCAATGCAAAAGATAATACTTCTAAAACCGTTATAGTGCAAGTTGGTACCCCATCTTTTCCTCCGCCTTTTGGTTTGGAACCTACCCGGGACAGCTTTTAGCATCTAGGTGTCCTCACAACACCACAAGGGGTTGCAATCAAGGATAATGAGGACCGCTTGCTTAATGTAATAAAATCTTGTGTAACTAGCTGGAGCTGCCGGCGTATCACCCCCAGGGACGCGCCCTGATGGCGAATGTTTTTCTTATATCAAAGCTATGGTTTCTCGCTATGTCTGCCCCTTTACGGACAGTTTCTACGCGAGGTTGAATGTGATACTTCGCTGTTTGATATGGGGATCCAACCACCCACCCACAGCTCTGACCACAATATCCTGACCCCACAGTGAGGGGGGCCTAGGTCTTTTGGACACTAGGCCTCATGCCACTTCAATCCTGACGGGGTTCCTTAAGCCCATCATTTTCTGGGATATGGCTCCAATGCCGCAATGGGCTCAGCCTTACGCCAGGGTTTAGCAGCCTCTCTAGGGCTTCCACGAACCTCACCTATAGCTGTTTGAGACCTTCATCAAGTTTTTACTGGAATCAGGCTCTCCTTGCACTTAAGAGGGCAGGAGTATGGGTGTACCACGCCTTCCCTTATAAAAGGAGTGGCCCTGGGATCAGCCCCCAGCATCACGCCCTGGTCCACAATGGGATGATTGTTATCTCCCATCTCCACCCTTTGGACAGACCCCCTATGTGGCCTCGTCTCCTGGAACTTTTACCCCCCACTGTGGAATGTGATCTCAAGGAGCTCTGGAAGGAAGTTATCCATCCTGTTCTCTCAGCAAAAGTGTCAAATACACTGTGGCGTGTTCTACACTGCTCATACAGGACAGGGGATCGAACTGGTCCCACCTTCCAGCACAAGGGTTGCCCACGATGTGCAGAGCTGACAGACACCCACCTCCACCGCTTTTTTAATTGCCCCCTCATAGCCCCTTTCTGGAGCAAGGTCCGCGAACTCCTGCGAGCAGAACCCTGGGTAGCGCACCCAGTTCAGGACTTCATGTTCAAACTTTCACTCCCCAATTGTTCCCAATCATAAAGGGTCCTGGCATTTGGTGCAGTGATATGGACTATTCATAATTCATATCTTCACGCTGCTTTTGACTCCACTCTGTGGACGCTGCCCCATATGATCACTCACTTTCAGGTTCATTTCGAGATGTCTCTGAGAGTAATTACCATGTCGCCATGGGACAATAAGTCAGTTCAAATGTACACCTGGCTCTGGAAAAGCTTTCCCCCACCCTTTCTTAACACCTTCGCTTACCCCTACCTTCACCTCAAGCTCTTAGGAGCTCAGGCGTGATTAAATAAAGATCGGTGTATCCCCCCTTTAGGTTGGGACCACCTAGTGCTAAAAAAAGTATAGAAGGAAAAAAGAAAAAAACGAATTATTAGGCTCAAACAAGTGTAATTTAACAAAAGGAGGATCTGGATTATATAGTCCATCAAACTTTTGTGATTTTCATAAATAAGCTTATATTTTCTATAAGTTCAAAAATTTTCATAGAATAAATTGCCTAGACTAAAACAGAGGTTTTGCATTTTTTAGCACTAGTGGTGCCCAACCAAAAAGGGGGGAGCTGCAACGCATCTATATTTGCAAATAGGCCGTATAAAGGGTTTATTAGAAAAAAATTCCAATATGGAACCTCAGCTAACAGTTTCGCTGAGCATCAAATTGTTCAATATGTTGAAGCGATGGATACTGCTGGCCTTATAAACGAAGAAAACCCGCAGCTATACCTCCTCATGCCCCATGTTTCTGATGCCCCTATCCCTATGTTGTCCGCCATGGTCCACCAGCTAAAGTGTGCGCCGGACAAAAGTTTTCCCAAATATTCCTCGCCAACTGATATGGTTTCCTAGGCTGATAACATAGGGGCTATATTAGGAATTTTTCAATTATAATAAACCCTTTGTTTGGCCCATTTGCAAATAAAGATGCGTGGTGGCTCCCTCTTTTGGATCAAGCACCACTAGTGCTAAAAAAAGAAACCTTAGCTAACAGCCTAGGAAGCCATATCAGAAGGTGAGGAAGCTTTGGGGAAACTTTTGTCTGGCGGTTTTTAGCTGGAAGACCATGGAGGACAACATTGGGGTAGGAGCATCAGCAACATGTGGCATAAGGAGGTATAATTGTGGGTTTTCTTCGTTGATTAGGAGGCAGTGTCCATTGTCCCAACGTATTGAGCAAGTTGACGCCCAGCGAAAGTGATGAGAGCAGGAACATGTGTGAATGACTTGATGTGCTGGCGAGTTTCAGGATAAATGAATTAAAAAGAGAAATTTTTGCTGCATTGATACAAGCATGGCTCGCACCAAAGGAAAGTTCCTCAATTTCATACTTCGCATTTTTTTCAAAATCATGAGGAAAATTGGGGATGGGAATACACTCAACAAGGGGCTCCATTTTCCCATGAAAGATGCTGGCAAATTAGGGTGTTATAAGGGCAGCTGCAGCCTTAAATGCCATTTTATTAATATCTTTATAGCTGGAAAACCATTTCAAGGGCAAAAATGGCAGGGATGCAAATTGGGAGGGTCAACAAAGAACTCCCCCAAAGCAAAATCTGGCTTCACACGATACAGCCGTTCATCCCCATCAATCCATTTGAGAGCCTCAAATGGATTTAGCTCAGCCAACTTCTGGGACAGCCACTGGAATTGGAGTAGTGGCTGGAGCTGATTGGTTGCAGACAGTTGACCATGGCAGCTCAGCTGAAACTGGTTCAGCCATTCATTCAGGATTCAGTAATATGGTCAATTATTTTTAAAAGAGCTTAAAAATTGGATTTTGATTGGGCGCCACTTTGAGATCCAATCAATTTCCCCTGGGCTGGGGTGAAAGGATCAAGCCCCATTTGAAGAATCGGGGCAAAGTGGCCACTAAACCAACGCCAGAAGGAGGAACAGCAGAAGCGGAAGCAATGGGGCACTTGTGCTTCAAATGATTGAGTTCAAAGCACATGGGGAAATTGGTACGGCCATTTTTGATGTGCGCCCAGAATGGGTGATCAGGGGAAAATCTGATCATGGTGCAGGGGGAATCATGAGATGGGAATCGCTTTGAAATGGGTGGACTGTTGCAAAGGCGTGAGGCCCTGCCAACTGATCCGCCCCATTGGAAACCACAAACTGCAACATGGGGTCTACGCTGTAAACAGCCAAACCCTCCATGAGCTCATGGGGGAGGAATTTGGGGGAGAGATGGGAGGGCACTCCGGTGAACTGGACCACCAAAGTGGACTTATCTGGGAGCAATATGCAAATGGTGGGAATAGGAATTTTTGAAAACAATTTTCAGCTTAGATGCTCTGCTGATGCATGGGCTTCTGAACTGAAGCTGAGGTCAAAGTACCCCTTAAAGGAGCGAAAGACAATGAAGCTGGATTGTTTGAAAACCGCTGTGGCCATCTCAATGATGGCTCGCTCACATATGGGAAAAGATTCCCATATTTGATTTAGAGGCCAAAATGCAAATTGCTCTGTGGGAGCACCAAAGGGCTCTGAAGCACCGTTTGGGAGTTTGCAGGTGGTGGAACAAGTCCTGAGGGGGACATAACGCCTGGTAGCATTGGGAGGGCTAGCAGAGCCAGCCCAGGTGCACTTTGGCAGCAGCCAAAAGATGTCAGATGGTGGCACACCACCCCAAGCCAGGGCAGCAGGCGTTGATTGCATTGATATTGGTAAGGTTTGGCTTAATCAAGCATTCATTTTTGTATTTTTTTAAAATCTGAATTTGGCTTCAATTTAGTTATTGAAGCAAAAGAGAGATGAGTTTATGCAATTTTTGTTTTAAAAAATTCTAAAGATGAAGGGTTTTTCATTCGCTAAGCATCACTTTTTGAAAATCAATTCAGCCTTTAAATTTAGCTCCACTAAAGAGATTTACGAAAACTATTAGCAAATATGGTGGGAAACCCCGCAAAAGAACCCGTGGGCTCAGCCAAACGACCCAGCACCACCCCAAACGAAGCAACCCCCGGTTACCCACCTCAGGGTCAACCAGAATCACCCGCTCTCAAGCAGCAGCCGTGAAAGCAGGCACCACCCCCCAACCTGGAGCTAATTCAACTAGCGCCAGTTCACCTGATTGCACTTCTGCAACCTGCACGCCCAACAGCTCTGTGTGCGCTACCTCCCACCAACCGCTGGGCCCCCTCCAACCAAGGAGGCCATCACCCACGCTGTTTTAATGGCGTCTGCTCAATTATGCAACTCAGCCCATCCAGGAATTCACCTCCCCCATTGTGTCAGCTAATTCAGCCCCATCTATTATTTGCTGACGCCGTGTTTCTGGCTCCCCCCATGAGGGGCATACCCAGCTACCTGGCCCCCAAACCCTCGGATGTAAGGTTGGATTAGCCGCACAATCAGGTTCACTAAGCACCAAATTGGGACAATCTACTTTCTAATGTGGATTCAAATGGTTCGGATTTTGGAACTTCACACCAATTCCAATCTCACCCATCCCACTTAAACCCCGTAATCGGCACTTCTCAAGTTGGCATTTTATCTCCATATGCTGAAAACGACCAATTCACCAATCAGCCAGTGAGTTTTGCCCACGAAATCATAGCAAATTCTTGGGCTGAATTTACCCAAATAGATTGGGATGGTGATGAAACATCGCCCTCCTCCCAATTGGCTGGAGTTAATTCCAATCTGGATGCCCCCCCAATTTAGCGAGGCCCAACAATCTGGCCCTCAATTCAATATGATGCCAGCAACTGTAAGAACATTCCAGCAACAGGGGAACTCCGCAAACTTTTCCAAACCACCAGCTCGCATTCAACCCACAATTGCAGCCCAAAGCAAACACAAACGTACCAAAGGAGCCACTGGGGCGTGGCAAAAACCTCTGGCACCAACGCTGCCCAAAGCTTATCCTTGTGAAGTTGCGTTATTTGCTGATTTTAAGAAGAAATGGGCCGAAACTAGAGCGCAAAAAGCTCTTCCTCGCTCAACCCTCTCCCACATGATTCGTTTTTATTATGAATATAACCCTGTTGAATTCTATACGGAGGATTAATTCTCATACTTTGAAGCGATCGCGGAGACATTCCCAATTAAAACCACCATTCATGAATCAGTGGAGGGCCACTACATCGATGTGGGATTCACTGAAGCTGCCCTTGCTGATCATGCTGCCACCCTCCAGGTCATTATTCCGCGTGGATCTCTTCACATCTCCCGCACATGCTCTCACCTGGAGAAAATTTCATGGGTTATTTTTTCCAACCTACCAACGACTGTTGATCCTGAGTCTCTTAAACTGGCGCTCCATTGTGGTTTAATGGAGTTTGGGTCTGTTCTTTCAGTGAACTTTAGCGTCCCCTCTTACTATGCTCCCACTCAAAGAGCTCACACTGCTAGGGCGTCGTTCATCCCCTCCCCCACTGTATCCCACAAAATTGAGGTTATTCCTCGTGTGGCAGTTGTTGGGGCATGCCCTGAGATCTTTTTTGTCGACCCTGATCAGGCGCGCCCCCGGTGTTCATGGTGTAACGCCCTTGGACACCTGTATATTGGCTGCACAGCTCGAAAACAAGCCCTTTTAGCCACCACCCATGGGCCTAAACCAGGCCAAAAATGATCCCATGTGGCCGCAGCAGCAATTCCACAACCCACACTAAGGGTTCCCAATCAAAACCTGTCCCCTGAGGCCTTACGCCTAGCAGTTGAAACAGCTAACCCCACTATTGGTACGGGATACCTTCGCGCTCATGCCCCCTTCCAGTGGGCACCCCTTCCAATCTCCCAGAGTCAAATCCTCTCTCACCAAGCGCAAGGCATCTCCCACAGGGTGCCCCTCGTCAGCCACCCCCACTCAGGGCTCCGCGGCACCCCCACCAACCTCCACCAGCGATTTATCGCATCAACCCTCAGCTCCCAATGGAGCTATGCCCACCAGCATGGACTGGTAGCCCGCGGCCTGCGGTAGAAGTGCCACCTCAAAGAGTCCTACTCCAACCACACAGTCCATTTTGCGCGGCTCCTTTGCAGTGTTGGAGGAAGTGAATATGGACTCAGACTCATCAAATGGGGACACCGCGGAGATCACCGTTGAGCACCCTCAGATCCTCCCCCTGCAACGGAGCGGGGCAGCATCCTAGGCTGGCTTACTGGGTCCTCCACCCCCCACCCTCTCCTTACCCTCAGAACCCTCGACGCTCCTCACGGATTGCAGCTAATAGTTAAGCTAAAGGACTCAAAACTAGCCGCCTCACAGCAGCAAGTTTAAGCGCTGGCAACCACCCGGACATGGAGGGGAACAGCTATGAGTCCCCACGGCAGCACCCTGGCCCTGCAATCCATCAACGCGAATGGGTTGCGGGACTTTAAGCGGAGAGCCCGCCTCCTCCGTAACTTCAGGTCATCACAAATTGACATCGCTGCTGTCCAGGAGCCCCATATCCTCCCCCACGAACAATCTGCATGGTATGAACAGTTTGGAGGCAGCTCCTTCTGGACAAACCATGCCGCCCTTATTGTTTTAAATTCCCAGGTTAAAATTCATTCTTTTTCACAATATCTAGGTGGCCGCCTCATACTGGCCAAAATCACCACTCCTGACTTCTCTTTCTTCGCTGCAAGCATCTACCTGCCTAATGCAGGTCAGGTTCAAAACCAGTTCTTGGAAGAGCTCGTCCAACTCAATCTCCCACGGAATACAGTCCTCTTGGGAGATTTCAACACAAACATAAGTCTCGTCCGTGACTCTTACCCCCTGCAGCAAAGGAACGCCCTGGATCAAGTCGCCTCCAGGATTCCCTTCGCCCGAGTGGCTTTATGGATGCGCTTCCACCCCCGCGTCTGGCCTAGGTTGCATGACTAGGATCCAGTATGATTGAGGAGCTTTCCAGTCAGCGTCACGCATAGATATGGCACTGATTGGCCCCCTGCTAATTGGCCGCGTCTCCTCTCCCATCTCTCATGACAACCATCTGAGTGATCACAGGTCACTCACCGTTGTCTTCACCACCACGCTTAGACTGTCGCGTAGGTTCTGGCCTAAGGTTGCCCCAGCTCTTCTCAACAACCCCTTCACAAAGGAGAAGCTGTCTATGACCATCCGGGAGCCTCTCACCTCCCCCCACCCCACCTGCTTGACCACAAGGCTAGATGGGCGGTGACCAAGGAGGGCATCACCCGCGTTGCTTACAATTGTGCCAAAGCCCAGATGACTGCAGCTCGCGCCAGAGTCAAAAGGGTGGAAGCCAGAATCAGACATCTGGAGCGAAACTGCCAGCCTTCGCCCTCTCCCAGTTGGTTGGAAGACTGAGAAGCGGCGCAGGAAGCACTCCGCTTGGAGCTCACACTGCAGGAAGAACGGGCAGCAAACTTTACAACATCTCGTTACTATGCATAATGGGAACGCCCTACCTGCTTCTTCTTTCAGAAACAGAAAGCCCGGTCAACAGCACAGGATATTACTGCACTACAGATTGGCACTACAACCACTTCTTAAGGAGGAAATCACGCAGGAACTACACCGCTTCTACTCCAGCCTCTTTCATTCCACCCTGGTGGACCCGTCGGACATCAAAGACTTTCTGTGGCGGGCTCCAGAGCCGCCCATTGACCCATGGGCTGATGAGGCTCTACTGGCGCCTATTTCCATCCAAGAGGTTATGGAAACTTTCTGAAATCCCCACGGCTTAAAGCCCCAGGCCCAAATGGAATACCCTTCAAAGTGTACCTTCTGGAACCTGAGGTGATAGCCAGAACCCTCCGCGACCTCTTCGCTTCACTCTTGGTGAATGGCGAGGTCCTCCCCGACTCCAGAGGCTCAATCACGACCCTCATTCACAAGAAGTTAGACCATGAGAACCTGGCGAACTGGCGTCCCATAGCGTTGATCAACACAGACCACAAGCTCTTTACGAAGCTTCTGGCCAACCGCATCACCAAATGGGTGTCACCTCGCCTCTACCCATCCCAGCACGGTTTTATTCCGGGGAGGTCGTTATGGGACAGCTATAATGACCTTAACGTGACTTTGACTGCTAACTCTCATAAGGTGAATGGCTTTGTGGCTCTCCTGGCTATGGAGAAAGCATATGATCGGGTGGCCTGGAAGTATATTAATGCTTCCCTGGCCCGCTTCCATCTCCCCCCCGCAGCTAGGCGCTGGATATCAGCGCTCTATGACCAGCTCCACACCAGAGTCCTGGCGCCAATGGGTTTTTACAGTGGCAGTACCAGTTGGACAAGGTCTCCGGCAAGGGGACCCCCTGAGATCTATCCTTTTTAACATCACCCTCAACCCCTCTTGGCCTCCTTAAAGGACAAGCTAACAGGGATTCTGGTCACAGGTAAAGCCCCCACCCGCACCATGGCATTTGCAGATGACACCGCCATTGCATTTGGCTTCCCTGGGGATGTTGCCCTCGCTGCTGTGACCATTGAGAGGTACACCAAGGCGTCCAACGCCATGGTCAACACCTCCAAGACAACAATTGTACAGGTCAGCTCCCCCACCTTCCCCCCACCATTTGGTATTGAACCTGTGCGCGGTACCTTCCATCACCTTGGCGTTCTCACCAACCAACAAGGAGTTGCGCTAAAAGACATTGAGGACTTGCTCCTCGCAGCAGTTAACTCCAGGATTGCAAGCTGGAACCGGCGGCACATTACCCCAGGGTCGAGCTCTGATGGCCAGTGTGTTCCTCCTCTCCAAAGTCTGGTTCCTAGCGCACGTCTGCCCATTCACAGATGCCTTTTATACGCGGCTCAATGTGCTCCTCCGCTGTTGGATCTGGGGCTCAAACCATCCACCAACGGCCCTCTCAACCATTGCCTGACCCTGCAATGAAGGGGGCCTAGGGCTTCTGGATATGCGATCCCACGCCACCACAATCTTCCTGAAGTTCCTATGGCCGATTGTCTGCTGGGACGCGACCCCCATGCCCCAATGGGCGCCCGCCCTCCGCCAGTCAGTGTCAGCAGCTCTGGCTCTTCCTAGAGCATCTCTGACCTCATTAGGGGAGTGGCTCACAAACCATCCAGGCCATCGCCTGAAACCATCCTCAACCCCTACTGGAACCAGGCTCTCCTTGCCCTGAAACGAGTAGGCGCGCAGATCCACCATGCCTTCCCGTACAGAAGGGAAGGCCCTGGCCTCAGCCCCCGTCGCCATGCAATTGTGCACAATGGACAAGTTGTCACAACTCGCCTCAACCCCCAAGATCGTCCTCCCATCCGCCCAAGACTCCTTGAGCTCCTCCTTCCCTCCGTGAGATTCGACCTTAAGGAATTGTGGAAGGACGTCTATCACCCCATCCTGTCAGCAAAGGTGTCCAACACCTTATCGAGGGTGCTCCACTGTTCATACAGGACAGGGGACTGGACTGGCCCTACCTTCCAGCACTGAAGCTGCCCCCACTGTGTGAAGCCTATTGACTCCCACCTCTGTCATTTTTTCACCTGTCCAGGTGTTGCCGCATTTTGGCCAAAGGCCCGCGCGCTCCTCCATGCTCAGCCCTGGTCTGGACACCCTGTGCAAGACCTCATGTTCGAGCATACGCTGCCTGGTTGCCACCAACCCCTCCGTGTCATCGCCTATGCCACAGCCATCTGGACCATCCATAACTCCTTCCTTCGTGCTGCCTTTGACCAGCAGGTGTGGACCCTTCCACACATGATCACCCACTTTCAGGTACACTTTGAGATGGCTCTGAAGGTCTGCACTATGTCGCCAACCCTCCCCCGCTCAGTTGTCAAGAAGCACGGCTCTGGCGCGCAAACCCCATTCCCTTTCTCGATGCCTCCTCCCTCCTCTTCCCTCGCCTCAGGCTCTTAGGAGCCCAGGCATAATTTAATAAACATCGATGAATCCCCCCTCGGGTTAGGACCATCTAGTACTAAAAAAATAGATTCCGCTGAAACCATATTTGACTAATTATTGGACAGATTTTGAAGGCCCTGACCTTCAGAGAGGATGGCAAAGTCCTACAAAATGATCTTTTTTTCAGGTCCTTCCAAGGCTCTTGGTGAAAACTTACCTTCTATATGAACAACTTCAGAGGAGACAGCTCTTCCAATATAGAGGAGAATATGAGTTTGATTAAGTTGGGTAATCATCTAAAATTAATATGTGACACTACCTCAACCGCAAGAACTTGAGTTCCACATGACTATGACTTTAATCATATTGGTGCCTGATGAACAACCTATCAAATTCAGGCTCCCAATGTTGCCCAAACAATTTGAGAGCTTTTAGGTGAAGTTGTAACCCTGGTGGAAGAACTAGCCATAGTAGCTCTACCCAGACTGTTCAAATGCACCAATTCTATTCCTCTGCAGAGCTTTTGAGTAGTGATATAGGAGTGAAATGTACAGATTCATACCTCCACAACTTGTATATACTGACTTACACCAATACATGCAGTCTCTTGCACCCCACTATATGGAGATGTAGTTACAGTTAGGATTAACCAACCAGAAATACTCAAAGCACCTTGAGCTATATGATGCTGCCTCTAATTTCAGTCAAGGTAATTGGGAGGCTAGTTTGAGTAACTTTCAGGAAATTAATGACATCCAACTCCACTTTGCACAGATTGACACTAGAGTAATCCAATACTTGCAGAATAAATATTCTCAGCGGACATTCCAATTAATCACTGTCATGACCAAATAGCGGAACGTGCTTTATCCACCCTCCTTGATTGAATTTTTAGAGATTGCCAAGTGACTGCTTCTTGACTCATCAATTTATTTGGCTTTATCCAGAAGCTTAGTGAACGACTCGTGATGATGCCAACTCTGGAAGCTGCAGTACAACATGAGACCCTAAGCGCAACAGGACCTAGTAGGAAAGAAGGAGAGCAAGGGCCCCATAGGCCTGGAGGTCACTGAGGTCCTCTGGGCGCCTCCTCACCTGCTGGATCCTTTTTCAATGATGACTATGAAACCTGACTTAAAGCTCTTTAATAATAATTGTTACTGATGGCATGAGAAGCTGAGATGACAATTATAGTGGAATATATAGATTCTGATTTGACCTTCCCCTCCTTGTACAACCACTATGTGAAGATTACAGGTTCCTGCGCTAATCTGGTTGCCTCCCAAAATCAAGAAAACTGCCATATCAAGAAGATTATTATCCAACTTAAACAATTGAAGCTAAGCGTATTCTCTCTCCAAACAATTGGCCTAACATTCCAAAGAGATCGATAGTTTATGCCACTTTTTAGATCTAAGGCCACCTTTAATCATTTCAATGAATGCTATGCCACCATTTAGGATGACATATACAAGTTCTGCCATCAGTTTAATAGACTATCTCGCATACTGATATAGGCACCATGAAGCCAACCAACTTGGAACACACGCTCTCTCCTGCCTTTCATTTCATCTCTGAACCCATTATGTATTCCAAAACAAACTTTTAGATACATCCCCAGGGCTGAGACAATTCAGTTGTACCTCCTTGTATATGAGGACGCAATGGAGCTGGCTACCAGCTGACAAAAATACCAGCATATACAAACCTTTCTGGATGGTAAGGCATGAGAAAATTATGATGCCTTATTTCAAGACATACACCTTGTGGCCAGCCATTATGGAGGCCCTTATCAAAGAATTCAGTAGTAACCTAACCCTCTCTAACATAAGCAGTATTTTATGTGTATCCATCCGAGATGAGGGGAGACTCATATTGAATTTTTAGAATGCTTCTATCATGAAGCACAGGCGTTAGCTTCCTGTGACTGGGTTACCTTGGATTATGCATTTAATCTGTTCTCTCCACTTTCCAATACCGTACCAACCAGGTAATCTATTTCAAGACTGGCAAAAAATGTTTGAATTCATCCTCACCATAAAGGAGTCAATAATGGAATTTCCCAAGCCTAAAGTACGCCAAGCAACAAATAAGGGGAAACAAACCAATATTTATGCCATTGGCCGAGTCCAAAGATCAAAACCACATTGTTACCCATGCTCATATTGCGAAATTTTTGGCCACCAAGAAAGTTCCTGTTGGAAGAAGCAAGCTGATGAGTCAGGAAAAAAGGAGTCAGCTTAGGGTGTGAGAAACCCTCTGTGATGACGCAATGCCTCAACCTCACCTTCTCTCACTTCTCATGCTGAGTGTTATGTTCTGGAGAAACCTGACGAATTGTAAGTCCCAGATTCCATGATTCTAAATAGATACTTTACTTCCTCTTACTCTGCCTTTTCCAGACTGCTCCATCCAGGAAACTCCATTTACTTTTTTTCCATTTTGGCATCAAAGTTACCCAAGTTGAAGTTATTTTCCACAAGGTAATGATCTTAGCCATCATTGACACTAGCTCCACTATCAACGTCATATCTTCTTAGTTAGTTTAGTGGATAAAGGTCACACTGGACCAAAATCACTTCCTCAACTATGGAATGGCGAGACCTCATCATACCCACTCCTGGGAGCCTACTCCTCCTTGACTCTTCAATTTGACTCTTTGGTGTTATGGCTCCCGCCATCATTTTGGAAAATGATGGTTATGACTTGCTTATTGTTAACCAGTTCCTAGTTAATTTGATACTCTAATGGGCCATAAAGATTTAAACTTTTCTAAGTTTAACGTAATGCTTTCCTCTGATTATTAAGAACGTTATAAGGGGAAATGGAAGAAGAAACCCCAATGTTGCTTGCTTAAATACCTGGACTGCATCGGCCAGCTAGAGTATAAGATTATTGGACTAAAAACCAAATTTGCCATCTGTCATAATTTTAACCAAATAGAATCTTCTAATGATTAATCAATATTTGGTATAAATTGGCTAATCCTGGCGGAATGGCACATTGACTAAATTTTGTGTGTTTATTATGAATTCTGGTTAGTCGCTCCCCAATTGGGCTGATATAAAATTAGTATTTCGTTGAGTTTGGATTTTAGGTTTTATTGGGGCCAATTGGTGGCCCCAAATTAGTATAAGGTTCACCAGTGACTAATAGCCGAGGATGATTTAATTAGTACGTGTTGGCAGAATCTGTGTTTGACGCCAACTGCCTTTGTGGTCCATTGTAGGAATTTTCAGCTGAAAGCTGATGTATTTTCTATTAATCATCCATATATAATTTCAATGCATGTACTAATAATTCAATGTTGTCGGATCTGACAATTATGCATTTGATGTGGCTGAGGTTGTTTCCAGCATCTCATATTTATTAAATAAACCATCACCTGAATAAGTCAATTCCCAATCAATCAACTAGAAGAGTCAAAACATGCTGTTAATGAGATGCCAAGATATTCTGAGTCAACCTGAGCGACCATATCTGTTTCCAACGCATAATAATAACTTGAAGGTTGAATCCAAATTTGATATTTGTTTATATTAATCATTTATACGGCTCACCGGCAACTTAAGGCTGAGGATAAGCCAAAACCAATAATGGTCATTAGGCAGGTTGGAGTGAGAGGGTCGACGCCAGTGAGGTGAATAAGTTCAGCATAAGGCTGAGAAGAGTAGTTGGCTGGAAGAACCATCAGAAAGCTGATAGGTTGGTGGTGGGCGCAGTAGCCCTTTGTATATAGTATAAGTACCTGGCGCTTCCCTTTCAAAAATATCTCCATTTTCTCATTCTCTTATATAATTGAAGTTTATATTTATTTTGTTTGTTGGGGATAAGGCTGGGGGATCCCCAAATGGCGCAGGCGATATGCCAAGGGGTCAGCCAGTGCTGCTGGCCCCATCGCCTAAGGCAAAATGGCAAAGGCTTATCAGTCTTCATACTGGTTGGCCTGCCAACTAGAAGAGCCCATAGTCAATTTTCCAACACCATCTTCCTGCGCAAAGTGTATGAAAGGTATGCCTGTATATGAACCTGGCCACATAGTCATACCTCCTAAATTGCAGATCCAATTGAAACTGGTCTCCAAGTTACCACACCAATGGGCCAATTATTGGAAATTCAAGGAGAGAGTAATTCAACCATTTGTGAACTACTTACTTGTCCTGTAGTGCTGGATACCGCTTACCAGGGTCCGTTGACTGTCTTAAATTTAAATTTACTAATCAACCAATGCAGATAACTTGGAACTGACCCATCGCATATGTACAGATATTGCCCGTCAATCAAATTGAGTCCATCCAAGGATGTGGAGACCTGAGAGACTAACGAATGGACGAAAATTTTACAATATCCCAAGTCAATATGGAAATTGGCAACACGCTTACTTGCAAACAACAACAGGCTGACGCCCTACTCAAAAAATACTTTAATATATTTTCAAATGGGCCAGAGGATTTTGGGATGATGAAGTAAGTGTAACATCAAGCACTGACTGGCAATGCCCCTCCAATTTGTGCCTGCACCTATTGGAATTCTAAAGTCAAGGAAGCCCATGTTGCAAAATAATTGAAATAATTTGCCAAGCTTCTGATATGACCGGACAATAAGCCTGAAATAGCCATGGTGAATTGGGTAGAATATGCTGGCAATGATTATAGAGTACAAGTATTTGTGCGCCTTGGGATGAGGCAATACTGGGTTAGAATGGATATTATTAAATCACTTACAAATAAGGAGATTAGGACATGTGGGTTCACAATGAATGATTGATATATCTCCTTGAACTAAGGCAATTTTTAATTTATTAAATGGTGAACTCTGCCAGAACCAGTAAGAATATGGTGGAACAAATAGTCTAAGAAAAAAGGTTGGTATTGACCAAAGTTGCTGATATATAAGCAGTACCAAGAGAATTAAAAGAGGAGGATTGTTAATCAACAGAAGTGAGCGTAGCAGAAGGGATCTTCTGTTTTATATAAAAATAGATAAAGGAGAGTGGCTGAAGCGATTATTCATATTTTATTATAATCTTTCTGTTGTATCATGGAATGAAAATCTCCATATTATCCGTCCATTGCTCAGTGGGATTGACACTGTGAAAAAAACTTTTGGTGTATCTCAACAATTCCACCAAATCTATAACAGTGGTGCTCACTACAGGGGGCCCATTGATCAATCACAAAATGATGAAAATTCTTCATTCATCGGCCATGGCGCATCAGGCTTGCTTTAAAAGGGGATCTCCACAACGCGCTGCACTTATTGAATATGTAGAAATCAAGCTTGCCTTGGACGCTGTGCTCAAAAGGAAGGAGGAGCTTCTGCAGGAGGTTTTTATTGATAAGATATCTTCATTCAATTGCGACAGGAACGTTCATGGGGTTTTTAAGCAATTTTTTAGTTTTCAATAGAAGGAGCTTTATATCAGCAAGTAGAAAAACTATTAATATCTATCTTGGGGTGTTGGAAGTGACGATCAAGTTACCTGCTATCTTCCAACTAGTTCTGTTACATATCAAGAAGTAAAGGATAATGTGCTGCAGTTTGGAGGAACCGCAAAGATGGTGCAGCAGAAGGCCAAGTCTTGACCATTGGGTTCCAGCATAATGTGATCCTCACTGCATTTATCAATCAATCTATGACGGAAGCTCAAATGTTAATTGGGGCAGGGACTTTATCCAAATTTGGCATATGCATTGCAATGACCTCCACATTAAAGCCATACCATGAGCTTTTCAATTTCATGGCCTTGATGTTGGATGACGACGTTCCCCTGCTTAAAGTTGTTCAGTTTATGTGTCATCTAGCCATAACCTTTCCTTAACCCAATAAAGAGCGGAAACCTATTTCTGTCATTATCAAACCTTCTACTTGAGGAATTTGCTGGTTCAATTCAGATTCCACTGAGTTACCCCAGCAGTACAACTTCTTCCCCATCCCTGCTTATCATCCATGGCCCAACTGCTGACCTGGGCCTAATTTTGTTGATCATCAGAAGGCTTCTTATTGATCTGGCCCTGTTTACATTAATCACCTGAAGTCTAACTTTCAGCTTGGCCCAGATTACAATAATATTGGAGGAAAGCTCTACAGGGTAAATTGTTTCAAATGCAGTCTCCCTGGGCGCCTGGCCTGAGGTTGCCCCAATCAACAGGTCCATTATGTACAGTGGGACCAATGCTAACAGGGAAAAGTTAGAGCGGAGTAGATACAGGACTCTCTACATTCACTATCCCAACCCTTTACGTCCTATCTGCTCCTATTGAAGTATATACAGTGGAAGTACCCAAGTATGATGATATATTCCTATATCAGCAGCCATTTGGGGGAGTAAATGTACTGACATAAGCACAAGAAAAGGACATGGCGGATGAAGGAAATATGGAGCCCTTAAAGCCTTACACATGTCAAAAGTTTGAACAAAGTTCTTCAGACAAACTGGAACTATTCTAATGCACTTTTCCTGACAGGAGTAGACGCCATCCTCCCAGTAGATGCTATTGTTAAAGAGTACCCTAAAGTCAGTATGGGTATAATGAGCTTCTTAGAGAAAGTGATCCTTAGAATGTTCATTTAGTGGACATTTAACATTCATCTTACTTGGAGTATACCTAATGTGACATTGGTGTAACAAAAACCTAATTTAGTGCTATAATAGATACTAGCGCTCCAGTTAAGTGTCCACTAAGCTGGTGGCGAAGTTAACCTTAAAGCCTGATGTGGAACATCATATGGTGTATGAAACCGCTGGATCAGAAAACACAATCTCTGAGGGAGCATACAGTGCACTTCCACTGCGGTTTGGATCAGTTGTGATGGTAGCCCCAATATTAGTGTTATCAAACAGTAATTATGACCTGTTAATTGGAACTGCTTTCATGTGACACTATGGGGCCGTTGTTGATATTATGTAAAGAAACGTTCGAAATTTTAGGGCAGCAGATCCCAATTTACTTTACCTCCAGCGGAGTGCCAAAGGATCTGGTGCACATGGGGCATATCAACTTGGCCTATAGTGATGAGGTGATTTCAGTTCATTACCATTGACTAAAGGGAAAAACCCAGGCCCTCCCCCAGCAGGTATATGAATATTAAGGGCTGCCGCTCAGAGCTGCTGGAGCTATATCCATCCCCTCCAGACACCAATTAATTGTAAACCCTGAATAGGGGTGGAAGTGCCAACTGGTCTTTATGGGAGATCATTGGGCCTTATCAGCAATCTTAGTTGGAGCCCCACATGGCTCCAGGCATTATTCTCCCAGTTCATAGGGAGATCAATGTCTTTTTAGTGAATCTACAGCACAAACCAATGCAAATCTGCCAACATCAAATAGTGGCTTTTTTACTCTTACCTTAGTGGATGAGGTCCTTCATGTTCACAAGTTTGGGTCACTGGATGATTTTGGTCTACCCTTTAAACCACAGCTTGGCATAATTGCAGTGGTACCCTGTGAAAACTTAGTTGGGTTATTGGAAGAACAAAAAGATCAGGCGATAGATTTATTTCAGAAAATATAAGGAGATCTTTGATGTCAATGACCTTGATTTAGGGTGCGCGTGGGGAGTGGCTCATTGAGTGGACACTAAGTATCATCCCCCCATCAGATTACAGCCAATACGCCAGTCTAGGGCATCTGATGAAGTAGTAACTGAGGAGCATAAAAAGCTGCTCGAACAAGGGATGCTCAAACCATCAAAGAGTCCATGGGCTTCACACATTCTGATTTTCAAAAAGAAGGACAGCACCAACCTGGTGGTAATAAAATAATAGAAGCTTAACATCATTACCAAAAAGGACTCATACCCTTGCCACGACTTGACTATGCCTTGAATTAGTTGGGAGGAGCTTTTTACTTTTCAGTGATGGATTTGATATCTGGTTATTGGCAAATTGAGTTGTCTGTGGTGGAACAGGAGAAATGCGCCATTATCACATCCAAGGGGCATTTCCAACCAACCCATATGCCTCTAGGGCTATGTAATGCCCCATCTTCGTTTCAGCAGACCATGGTCACCATTCTCAGAGACCTAAAGCTGTCATATATCCTAATGTACCTCAATGATATTAATGTCTTTTTGTGCACATTCTCTGAGCATCTTACCCACTTGGAGGAGGTCTTTCACCAACTTTTGGAGGCCAACATTAAAACCAAGCTCTGTAGATACCACTTTCTAAGGATTAACTGTTGTACCTTTAGTTAGTGGTGGATGCGACTGGGCTGAGGCCCAAACAAACCAAGGTGGAGGCTATCCAGAAGATGACTACGCCAAACAATAAGCACAATATACAAATATTTTTGGGGATGGTCAATTATCAACGCCGCTTTATACCCAATTTCAGTTGTATTGGAGGCCCGCTGTTTGAGTTATCAAAGAAGGATACCCAATTTGAATTGTTGGAATGACATCAATACTCCTTTTATACACTTCAAATGGCGCTAATCTATTCTCCAGTTCTATGCTACCCAAATTTTGATAAGGAGTTCATTTTCTCAAACGGATGCATCCCATTTTGCCGTTGGGGAAGTCCTATCTTAAAAGGATGATGAAGGGGGGAACACCCAGTGGCGTACTGCAGTTGAAGCCTGAATTGCCACAAATGTAATTACACCATGATTGAGAGGTAGTGCTGGCAGTTGTATAAGCGTATAAGCAATTTAGGGTGTAATTGCATGAAGTGATTTTAAAGTCATAACAGATCATGCTTCATTACACTGGTTGAAGAACCTCAAGGTTCCTGAAGGAATCTATCCCAATGGGCTCTTGAACTGCAGGCTTTTCACCTTGATATTCTCCACTAACCTGGAGCAAAACACCATAATTCTCATTACCTGTCAAGCTTGCCAACTATTGCTGTTATGGTGGATCTCAGTGACGTTATGTATGAAAAAATGCTAAGCGGAAAATACAATGTTGAACTGACCCAAGTCATTGAGGTATTAACAGAATAAGGGCCAATACGTTCCATAAAGGATGGTGAATTGTACAAGCAGATAGGAGACGCTACTATGAATATCCCAAGGCCTTCCGCCCGACCTAATTTTATTATGAGCGCACACTGAGTCATTAAAATGGTGGAGTACGTAAGACCCTGGAATTGTTGTAACCTTGAAACTATTGGGAGAGAGTGAGCTTCAACGTGCTTAAAACTATTTCCTGCTGCCACCAGCGCCAAGTGGAAAAGCTGTTCCGCCAAAAGACCTCATACCAGTTAGTGAAACCCCATTTAGCTTGGTATACAGTTTCCCTTGATGTCGTTGGCCCTCTGCCAACAGGAGCTAACCATCTAAGTACATTCTGGTAGCGATCAACCACTTGACCAGATGCGTTGAAGTCAGGTAAATGGGATTTGGGGGCAGTCACAGTGGTCAAGGTCATATGGAATGTATTATTCAGTGACTTGGATGCCCTCAGTTTATTATTTCTGACAATAAAAAACTTCACTTTGCACATTCTTCCAAAGTTAAATTAATTGATGGGTATCCACAGGATTCTAATGACCCCATACTTCCTAAGCCCAACAGGGTGGTCAAATGAGTTAATGGGACCTCGGTGAAAATACTTCAAATTTGGTAATGGATTTACCTACCAATTGGATTTCCCTCTGTCAGATATTCTACTTTTTTGACTTATGAAAAGAATGTTGGAAGTATTGGTGCTTCGGAATCTGCTATTATGATTAGTCCATCTCCTGCCTGATCAACAAATAAGATTGTGGTTTTATTTATTTAACCGAGGTAAGCTGACCAGGGGACAGACATTACCGAATATATGAGAACTAAGAGAATAACTAAGAAATATAAAAATTGGGCACCCCAGGGTACTCAAGTTACCCCTGTTGCCAGCGGGACTGCCAGGTATGGGGGGTTGGTGCACTACTCCGAGGGGGTTTCCCCTGCTATGGAGCAGGTGTGAAGGAAAGGGTCTGTGTGGAGGAACCAGAGTGGGAACCATGATTCTATGAGCGCTTTTTGTCTTGGTCTCATATATCCATAGAGCCAGGATTGGAAGTGCTCTAGTATGTGGACATGGAATCTGTTAATAATCCCATGAATGGTTGGGACCGTGCCCTTGAACGCATCTAATGCAATTGTGTGTATTGTCCACATTGCAATGGGTATTATTAGGGAGTGGAGGGTAGATGGGATTGGTGACTCGATCTGGAGCGCGAAGATACTCTTTGATATCGAGAATTCCTGTTCGTTTTGAATCTTGAGCAGGCGTGCGACTTCCTGCCATATAGCTTTGGTTGGGGGGCATGTTTCTAGGCGGTGATGTAGGGATCCCTCCCCTCCACATACTGCACATGTTTTGTGGAGGGAGTTGGAGTGGTCCGCCGTCCTATAGGTCCTTCTCAAACAGCGCCAGGCGCTTGCTCTTATCCTTGGTTGTAGGAGTGGGTGGTGTGTCATTATCCACACTGCTTTCTGTGTGGTTAAATCATAGGGAATGTCCAGCATATCTAGGTATTCTATCCTAGTTATGCTTGGGGTTGTTGCGAGCATATCCCTCTGGGGGTGGTTTTCTGGGTTTCTTAATTTGAATTGGGGGCTGGGTCGTCCCCTTCCCTGTATAGTACCCATGTTCTCTATGGTCCATCTCATACGGCGGATAGTTCAGAGGATATTTTTGAAATGAGGGGAGGTTCCATGTGGACTCGTTGCAGTAGGGTGCTTGGCAAGGTATGAAAGTAGTCTGGGTGGACTATGTGGGTTGGTTAATTTGAGCGTCTGTGCAAAGTTAGTTCTTGCTGCTCTGGACCAATGTTGTTGCGAGAGGTCTGGAGCAAGGATTTCGTTTATCCAGGTACCTAGGATGTGATTGGCATGGCTCTCAAAATCTATTAGTCCCATGCCTCCTCTTGAGCGTGGGCCAAATAGTGTTTCCATCCGTATAGGAGGGTGAGAGCCAGGCCACAGCCAGCCCTGGATAAGCGCGCGAATTGAGGTTATAAAGGTAGGTGAGAAGGCTATCGCATGGGCCTGGTACCACAGTATTGGGAGGATGAGCGAGTTATTGACTGTAACTCGTCCTGTTAGTCCTGGGGTTCTTCCCTTGAGGGAGGCGACGCGTTTGGATACCCGTTGTAACAGGTTACTTTCCATTGTCTCATTAGCATATCCCCCTGATTCTAGCCAGATTCCAAGGTGTTGGACAGGAGTGGTGGTGGGAGGTGTTGCAAAGGGTAATATAATTGGGTTTTTCTTCGAGTGTTGATGTGTGAGGTTCTGATGTTGTGGCCCAATTGTTTGTGTATTTGCCTAAGAGGATGATTTCTGTCTTCCTTTTGTTGAGCGATGCATTGCTCACCTTGGAGTATTCCTCTAGAGTGTGTTCCAGCTGTCGGGCATCTTCATTGTTTGCTATACCTGCTACGCAGTCATCTGCAAAGGCCAGTATCTTGACTGTTGGTTGTCCTTGTGCGGTTATCACATGAGACGTGAGTCAGTTACTCGGAGGAGCGAGTCAAAGCTGAAATTGTATAGCAGTGGGCTGAGGGGATCCCCTTGTTTGAGCCCTCTGTGTGGTTTAATCTTGTTTGTTAGGAATCCAGGGCCGCATACAGCCATGGTTGCAGATTCTGTTAGAGCATCGCCCATTTTATTATCTTGGTGGGAGTTTGAAGGCATGTAGACATTCTTTTAGGTATGGCCAGCTAACACGGTCATACGCCTTTTCCTGATCCAAGAAGACAGGGCACCAGTTGCTTTGGATTGGCAAATATTTGCAACAGGGTGAATGTTGTTCCATATTGAACGCCCTGGTATAAACCCAAACTGGTTGGGTGATAGGACGTCAGATGCAATTGCACCTAATCTAGCTGCTAGAATTTTTGTTAGAATTTTTGTGTCAGTGTTGGAGAGTGCAATTGGGCGCCAGTTGGCCAGGTCCAACTTGTCACCCTTTTTATACAAGGTTATAACGTAGGAAACATGGCCTCCTGGTAATAGGCGTGTTTCCAACAGACTCTGGTTCATTGACGCCAATAGGAGGGGGGCGATTTGTTGAAAATATTTTTTGTAAAATTCGTAGGGTATCCCATCAGGCCCTGGGCATTTTTTACGTGGTGCACCGTGTATTGTTTCCTAAAGCTCCTCCCATGTGATAAGGGATAGTATATTGTAATTTGGTGGTGTACTTTGTATCTTGGCAGTTTGAATAAATTCTTTAATTTTTGTGGATCTGTTGGCATATCATGATATAATTCGGTGTAATAGCGGTGTACTTCCGCCTTGACCTCCTCAGGGTCAGTTGCCACAGTGCCGTTGGTCTTGCGGACCTGTGTGCATGTGGGCTGGTTTCCGCGGGAGTGGAATTGGCAGAAAAAGTATGTCAAACAGGGTCCACCTTCCTTTATGAACTTACCTTTGTTCAATACTTTGATTCTGTGTTGGTGTTCAAAGATGAGATTGTTAAGTCATACTGAAATTTCTGCCCATTTGCATCCCCAATTATGGCTATAGCCAGATCTCGGAGTATTTATTTCCAATTTATTCGAGGTACGCCAACCAGGGGATGGACATTACCGATCACAACACTCAAAATGGCAAAACAAACTACTAACCAGGTGGGAAGCAGAAACTGCTTAACCCACCATGGCAGAGGGTGAGGAGGGGTCGGGGGTTGGTTTTCAGAAAGACCCGCCTCAATCAAGGGGTGTTGGTTGCAGTACCGGATCAGAGCAGAGAGCCAGGGCGTTGGGGCATCTGCATAGTGGGGGCTGAGGTCAGCGTAGTAGGAGTTTTCCACTTCTGCATCAAGATAATGACGGGAAAGTGTCTCAACAAAAGCTGCGAGGAGAACTTCAGCTTCTTTGCGGGCTTCAGGAAGTTGGGTGAAAAGGGAGATACTGTGGCGGGTGATTTTGGCTGAGGGGTTGAATGAAGCAAGTGATGCGACATTCATAACAGCAATTTCAGCATCATCAAATAGTTTTGAGATGTCACTGCAGGGAGATTCAGGGAAGTCAGGGGGAAGAAGATGGTGGGCAGGCCATGCTGGAGCTGAGCCACTGACTGGGCCACCGCGGTGCGTAGTTTTGGGCAATGAGGAGAGGCCACCGCAGCTAAGGCGAGCTGGTGGTCACTTTGGAAGGGGGTTGTATTGGGTAGAGGAGCAAAATGGCGAGGGGTAGGAGTTTCATCAAAGTCGGGAAGGAAAAATTGCCTGCCCATAATCGCCATGGCAGAGAGGTTGACCTGTATGCTTACTAATAAGGATATTACCTGATTCGTCAGTTTCAGCCAATAGATCCCATGGATTTTGGTTCACTGGAATAGTGGCATTTAAATTTGAGTGGGTAGGATTAAGGAATGGGCAGCTGCTTGGGTACGAATGTTGGTCCAAGCATTGCTCTGATTGGCTGGCGTAGATTTAGGTGAGAGTGAGGATGGAGGTTTTGGGTGGGGCTGATTTTCCATGTGGGCCCACTGAACGAGATTGAGGGTGGGAGGGGCAGCAAAGCGCCCCATACTGAACCTCCAGAGGGGGGCTCAGAAGCTGTATCAGCAGATTTGGCCTTAGGGCACGCTCTTTTTGCATGGGTGAGGCCAAAGCAGAGTGAACAAATCTGCCTACCATTATCAACCCGAGCCCAAAAGAAATGATCAGGTGCTGCAGCCACACTAGCGCGGGGTGGGATTTGTTGGGCTATGGTAGGGTGGTGTGGTATGATGGTGGCTGTTGCACGAGGAGCAGCAAGGCGTTCTGCACCAGAAGAAATGGCAAAGATGAGGTTGGGCTGAGTGCCATAAGCCATGAGCCCCGCGACCAACTGGTCATACAAAACCTGGGGTGGAAGGTGGGATGGGAGATTTGCAAAGGATACCACTAGCGTGGCGTCTGAAGGGAGGCGAGTACGGGTTGTGGGAATGGGGGTTTTTTTATAAATTAGAGGAGTTTGTGCTGCCGCTTCAGCATCCTCCTCAGATTGGAACCCAACGTCAAAGTAGCCCTTAAAAGGGCGGAAGTCTATAAAGCCAGCTGGCGCAAAGGCTGTAGTGGCTAGGTCAATAACTGCCTTATCAGCATATGGGAACAAACGTCCATAGTCCACTCTGAGGCAATAGCGAATAGCAGAGCGAGGGAGGGCGAGAGGATGGGGGCGAGAAGGGTGGATGCGCGCCAGGTGGAGTGCTAGGTCTCGTGGGGGACAAAACGGTTGGAACCAGTGGGCGGGATGTTTGAACCTGTCTGAACGCGCTTGCCTGCAGGGCGGAAAACGCTAGGTGGGGGTGCACTGCTGCCCCACACTGGGGTGGCAGGCGGCAGAGCCAAGGACATCAAAGAATAGGTTTGGGCAGATGGCTGTGGATAAATAAACTTAAATTTAAAATCGCTCAAAAGTGACTTTGAGCGGTTAAAGAGAAGTTTCAGAGTATTTATTTCCAGGTGGTCTAGTTCTGCCAAGGTACGCTTGATTGTGGCTGTGTCCGCGGTGTACTTGCGTGATGCAATATGTTGGGTTTTATTGATTAAATCTTTTTTGAAATTTTCCCATGTTCTGATGGGATCTGAAGTGAATGGGGCTGTGAATTCTGGGTTTGTAGCCTTGTTTTCAACCCAAACAGATATCTCAAGCAATCTTATATTTTCTGGGTGAAGCTTTCTCCAAGGCGACACCTGTACGTGTGATTGGGTTGGCGCTAACTGCACCGTAACTAATTGGTGATCAGAAAAATTGATCTTTTTTGTTGTAAATTTAGAGATTCTTGAGTGGTGGGATTGTGGGATGAGGATGTGGTCAATACGACTCATTGACATGAGCAGTCCCTCACGTATGTTGGGTCTTGTCATATGGGGAAGGATTGGTGAATTGGGAGGAAGAGCATCCTGTAAGCCAAGAGATGCCTTCATTGTGCGATATTCAATGTGTCCAGGTGGGTATCCCCTGGGATTAGGCCATCAATCTGTATTGGGGTTATCCCAGCAGTTGAAATTGCCTAACATAATGATATCTGGTGGGAGGGTAAGGGTAGAAATTTTTTCAAATTTTTTTTCTCTCAGTTGCAGTGCACGGTGCGTAGATATATGCTAACGAAATTATTTCATCTTGGCATGTGATTGTTGCTACCAGGACTTGACCGTGCAAGTGTGATGATGAATTTGTAATTTTAAATTTTTTGTTGTTTTGGACTATCACCCCACAGTGAGATGTCCATACTGATTGTGATGGTGCGACCCTGGTTGACCAGGATTCTTCTTCCCCTTTTAGGCAGTGGGTTTCTTGGATGGCCAAGATGTCTACAAGAGGTTTTCGCAGGAATGCCAGCTTTTTGGCTTGGGACATATGAGCCCTGGCTCCCCCAATATTTAATGTCCCTATTGACACTGAGGTGCCCGTGGCGCCTCTTGAGCAGTTGGGAGGACCCTCTGGTCCTATCCCACCGCGGCTCATTTTGGCCATGCTCTGCATCTGTGCTCCAACTCTTTCACTGCCATTGTTGGTTCCCTTGATCTGACCTAATGATTCAAGGGAATTGCGGTTTTTTGCATTTGCATCAACTTTTCCTGCACAGGTCTCATGTTGATTTGATGCGGGTTGTTGATTGGATTTTATATTTTTGAGGTTCAACTTTGTTGCATTGTGCACCGCATTTTCACCCAAATTGCGGTTGCATTGTTCCTCAGTATGTGCATGACTGATGACGCTTTGTGACTCAGTCTGGTTACTGTGAAAATTTTCGACCTGGGCATATTGTTCTGTTTGGTTCATTCGGTGAATATCTGAAATATCCTCCTGAATTTGTCCATGGTTAATGGCGGATTCTGCGTGTGCCGCCGCTTCAGCCGCTGCTCTCTTGCGGGCTTTTTGTGCTGCTTTACGCTGTTTACTTGTAACTGGGTCCACAATGGAGTATAGTCCATCTTCACCCCAGCGGAATGGGTGGTGGCCACCAGTCATTTTGGCGAAGTTTTCATTATCTTCGTCCATAGCTTCTTCACAAAAATCGTTTTCCATTAAGCCCTCTTTTACAGGGCATGCATGTTCCTTGTGGCCCAGTGATCCACAATGGTTGCAAATGGGTGGCGCGCGTTCTGGTGTAACTTGGAATGCAGCCAACTGGCCCCCATTTGCAAAGTGAAATTCTGCTGCGTGGGGAATTCTGAATAAATCCTCTTCCACTTCTGGGAAGGGGTTGATTACAGCAATAGCTTTGCCCGTGCACAGGTTGGGTATTAAGTGAAATTGCTGTAATTCAAGTTGTTGGATTTCTCCGTAGGCTACAAGACCTTTGCAGAGCTCCTCCTCGATTACCTTATAAGGAAGGTTGGTGGGGAGTGAGTCAAAGGAGATGAACAAAGTTTTTGCTTTGTTCCATCTGGTGCGCGCAGTGCGCACAATTTCTTTGCCCTCAGGGAGGGCAATTTCCACTCAGATTTTTGGTGGGGCACTAGCTTCATCAGCTGTTTCAATACCAATATCGATCCAGCTGCATCCCACGTTGATGGTGGCTACATACACCGCGTGAGGGAAAAGTGAGGGCCGTGCCTCACATGTTTTCTCCCACAGGGTTGGAGACTTATCCCCAAGGAAGATTCTGATCCCGTGTTCCACCTTTGACAAAGGTTGATTGAATTGAATGTACATGTATTGCGCATGCTTTACAATAAATACCATAAACCCAGATGGTGTCTGAGTTTGCGATTTCTTTGCAGATTGGGTTCCTGGTCCCCCTCCAGGGCGTTTCATGCCCTTAGTTGCACCGTTAAGTGCACCGCTTGCCGCGACGCTCACCCATGTTGTTTTTTTTGTTATTAAAGTCGCCCATCTTTCCTGTGTGTGATTATCCAAATTTGCTGTTTGAATCAAATTGTAGTAACTAAAGTGATTGTTAGGGAAAGAAAAGCTAATAAATAAGATTGTGGTTAATAATGATATAAGCACCAATGGCAAAAAGACCTTGGCAGATTATTGGTGGAATCCTAACCAACGGAATATATAAAATTTTTCACAAAAATCGGCTTAAAAAAGTAAATACTAACAATAGGATTACTCTGACTTTTTGGCCAAATTTGAGGAGTTCAATAGCGCATGGATCTGAACCTCCACTTGGTGAGAAGATTTTACCCATCAATGATTGGGTGCGAGTTAACCAATAATTACCATCTGAGTCTAACCACTGCCAAGGTGCAAAGATTTTACTCAATAATGATAGGGTAAGAATTAGCCAATCATTACCATCTGGGTCCAACCACCGTCAAATTACCCAATCATTACCATCTGAGTCTGACCACCACTGAGTTGAAAAGATCTTACTCACTGATGATTGGATACAATTCATCAAATCATTACTGCACGGGTCAGTTTTGCCTCAAAATTTTTTTTTGATCTGATAGGTCGAAAGCCTATATTACCTAATTTAGATAACTGAGCTTTACATCCTTTTGCCTCGAATATTGATGGTCTCAAAATATGAACTAGTTTAAATAGGAAAAACTAGTATTGAGAAAGGGACCTTTCCTGGTTTTGCCCGCTTAAAATAATAAAAAACATAAAAACTATAATAAAAATATTATTATATACTTTTATTAAAAAGTAAGTTTCTCACTCTGAGAAATTATTCGTGGCATCCATTGGCGGTTACCACGAATTGGTGCTCACTACAGGGGTTGAGCCCCCTGAATACTTTGATAAGTATTAACAAAATAGAGACTGTCAACGTGAGCAGCTCTCCTGACTTATGATTAGTTGCTCTCGAGAAGCAACTAGCCAGCTCTTTCTCCCATCTCAAAAAGTTGGAGCAACGTCCATATTAAGTACCCCTAAAGGATAGATATATCCTGGGTGAAGGGAGCATAGCTTCCTTTCTGTATGTTTATGAAGCTGCAATGGATGGCGCCACTGACAAACAAAAAGTTCAGTATGTTCTTCCCTGCTTAAGCTGAAAAGCCCAAGAGCTGATCGTTCCTCACCTGGATCCTCAGTACATCTGGCCAGATGTTAAGAAGGCCCTCCTGGCTGAGTTCAGATCCAAACAGAGCTTACACAGGGAAAAACAGGCTTTTATGCGCCTCACCATGTATGAGGGTGAAACCCTCTTTAGTTTTGCTGAGCGGTACTATCTCACCACTCAAAGGTTGGCTATGTCTAATCTTCTTACCCTGGATGACGCTATCGCTGCCATCTTAACAGTGTTAGCTTCACAACCCTCTCTCGCCAGGCATATCATCTCAGTGAAATGCCACTTTACCACCTTCTGAGATATAAAAGAGGCTTTGTTAGACGTGGCCCTTATTCCTTTATGTGCCCCTACCTATGACGAGGAGGTGCCACCATCTGCTCTAACTTTGAAGAGCTGCTGCCAGTTGAAACGCTGGATGTAAGGCCCCCTGTGCCTATTCTCCCTGCAAAACCCGCTGCTTCAGTGAGACTTAAACTGGACATTCCTCAGTCATGCAAAGCGGAGATCCCTACTTTGGTTCCTCCTTTAGCTCAGTCAATAGGTGTGCGCTCTAAGGGTATATCCTCCAGAACTACTGGGGTTGTAAAAATTCCAGTTAAAGCGAAGCTGATTACCCCACCTTCCATGGCTGTCTCCCCTACTTCGATTACAACCTTGCTCATGGTTGAAAATACCTCTGAGGCTGACTCTGAGGGGGGTTACAATAACGTTGGGTACTACTTTCTGGGAGCCTGCGCGGAAGTGGAGGTCCCTGATCACCTAAACGCTGGGGAAGTAGATAAAGCCACCATACCTGAGGACACTTACCTCCATCAAGTTCTAGGGGAACCAATCAATATCGATACTGCCAGTGACACCAATGAGGTGTTGTCTCGCCTCATTCGCCCTATCCAGCATGGCCATACCATGAAGTCCCTCAAGGAAAATTACACCGAGACTGCAGGAAAATTAGCCTCCAACTTCCATCTTAAGGAGGTCTTAGCGCTATTGCCCACTTCTGGGAGGATACTCACAAAGGTCGAAGTGGTCATCCAAAAAAAGTTTGGGTGATGGCTATCTTAGATACCAGCTCCCCAGTGAACATCATCTCCTCCAAGTTGATGAAAAAAATCCAACTTGCACCTGACTTGGAGTACAACCAAGACTTTGGAACCGCCAGTCCTAATAACACCCATGCACTAGGTGCTTACTTGGCCCTTCCCATTCATATTGGGAAGTTTATTCTATTGGCCCCACAGTGGCTTTAGATAATAATGATTATGAGACGCTTATAAGTACTCAGTTTATGATCGAGTATGAAGGCATCATCAACATGAGGCAAGGGACCCTATCTTTAATGAACTACGACGTTCCATTAGTTTTATCCAACAAAGAACACCCTCTTTCACTTTGCCTTATGTCACCTCCGGGCAACACTAAGAAATTGCACGCTACTGTAGAGGAAGCTGTTTCTAGTTCCAAGGTTCAAGAGAATCGCTCTTCCAAGAATGCTACCCCTCGCAGACCTTGGTCAAAACCTTTGCGTACTAAGGATGTAGATTCTGAACTTACGTGTGGCCCCCATAGTCATTCTGACAAAGAAAAGAAAGCCCAAAAGCTACTTCCCAATGAAAAAACGAAGCAGTTGCATAAGAAAAATGAGGGAGCTGATGAATTTCAATGGAAGGGAACTTTTCATTTAAAGAAAAAGAGGATGAAGAATTAAATGCTGGAAAGTCTAGCCAAGCAAAAACAGTGACTAACAAAGGTCAAGCTGCCAATGAGCTCCGAGCTCCTCTACCCTCTCACCAAGTGTCAGATAGAGTTTTATATTACTGCAATCGCACAACTCCCCAAAGTGGAAAACTTGGATCATATTGGGAGGGGCCATATACTATCATACATAAGAGAGGAGATGAGTATTCTATAAAGTCTTTGGCTACAAGAATTATCATAATCCGGGTACATAGCCACTTCCTTTGACCCTACACCCCTTCCAACATTCTTGAGGGCAATATCAGACATTCACCTTTTTGACTTAAGGAAAAGAATGTTGGAAGTATTAGTGCTTCCAAATCTGCTATTATGATTGGCCCATCTCCTGCCCAATCAACAAATAAGATTGTGGTTAATAATGATATAAGCACTAATGGCGAAAAGACCTTGGCGGATTCTCAGTGGAATCTTAACCAACGGAAAAATATGATTTATCACAAAAATCAGCTTAAAAAGTAAAAACAAACAATAGGATTACTCCAACTTCCTGGCCAAATTTGAGGAGTAAAATATCGCACAGATCTGAACCTCCATGAGGCAAGAAGATTTTACCCATCGATGATTAGGTGCAAGTTAACCAATCATTACCATCCAAGTCTAACCACTGCTGAGGTGCAAAGATTTTACTCAATAATGATAGGGTAAGAATTAGCCAATCATTACCATCCAGGTCCAACCACCACCAAATTACCCAATCATTACCATCCAAGTCTGACCACCACTGAGGTGAAAAGATTTTACTTGCTGATGATTGGATACAATTCATCAAATTGTTACCACATGGATCAGTTTTGCCTCAAAAATTTTATCTTCAATCTGATAAGCTGAAAGCCTATATTACCTAATTTAGATAACTAAGCTTTACATTTTTTAGCCTCAAATATTGATGGTCTCAAAATCTGAACTAGTTTAAATAAGAAAAACTAGTATTGAGAAAGGGACCTTTCCTGGTTTTGCCCGCTTAAAATAATAAAACATAAAAACTATAATAAAAATATTATTATATACTTTTATTAAAAAGTATGTTTCTCACTCTGAGAAATTATTCGTGGCATCCATTGGCGGTTCCCACACCCTCCTCTCCACCACCATCTTTGCCTATAAAATTAGCTACCACTCTGCCACAGGGAAGACCCCTATCAGCTACTATATGGACAACACCCTGCCCTTACCGCTCTGCTTTATGTGTGCATGGAAGATACTGGTGTATTGGATCACCGCCAATATTTGACTAACCTAGAGGACACATTGATCAAATTGCAAACTAAAATGTACTCCTTCAGTTTAGCCAAAAAGATCAATAATAAGGATGCCAATCAGGTATGGCATAGTGGGTTGGCTCAGTTTAAAGATGGCGATATGGTTCTATTCCATGATCAACATGTGTTTGAGAGAAAACACAAGCTGGCCAGTATTTGTATTGGCCTGTTTAAAGATATTGAGAAAACAGGTGTCAATTCCTATACCATCAAGGACCTCATGAAAAGTCAGATTATTAACTGAGTGCATGCAAAGTTCCTCCAGGCATATAAGCAATAGGAGTTTTTCGTCCAGTCAAGGAGGGGTAATGTTGAGATTCTGATATGACTAGATGATAATCCTGAAATAAACATGGCGGATCAGCTATAATCTGCTGACAATAATTATGGATTATGAGTATTTGAGCGGCTTGGGATGAGGCGATATTTAGTTTGAATAGAAGGCTGTTAGATCGCTTACAAATAAGATAATTAGGAAATGTCAATTCTTGATGAATAATTGATATATTGCCATAAACTAAGGCAATCAGGAAATCTTTAATAAATGGTGAACACTTCTGGAATAAATAAGCATATGGCGGAATAAATAGTCTAAGCAAAAGGGTCAGTATAACCAAAGTTGCTAAGATATAAGTAATACCAGAAATTAAAAAAGGGGGATTGTTAACAGTAAGAAGTGAGTGAAGCAGAGAAATTTGTTGTTTCATATTGCATAAATAAAACTAGTGTGGCTGAAGTAATTGCTTCTTATTTTATTATAATCTTTACATTTGTCTTGTGGGCTGACGATCTCCATATTGTCAATCTGTTGTTCAGTGGGCTTGACCATGTGCAAAAACCTTATGGCGTATCTCAAAAATTCAGCCAATTTATAACATACTAGTTCAGGGTCATGCCATTTAGTTTGGAGAACACTCCCGCCTGCTTTCAAGTCTCATTGATGCTGCCTTTGGGAGACTTTATAGGAACCTGCGTGATAGCATACATGGATGACATACTGGTTTTCTATCTGGATGCAAAAATCTCATGCCCGCCACCTTATATCAGTCATGTAGTGACTTGAACAGACAAACCGTAGTATCAAAGCTAACAAATGTGAGTTCTTCCAGCCTAAGGTTGAGTTCTTAGGAAACATTATTTTCTCACATGGCCACATGATTTCCTCAGATAATGAAGCAGCCATCTGTAATTGGGCTATTCCCTTATCTCTCAATGAGTTACGCTGCTTCCTTGGGACGTGTAAGCTCCTCAAGAAGTTCACCCCCAACTATCAGAAGTTGCTGCCTCTCTCTACACCGCATCTGGGAAAAAAGACTTATCAGTTTAACTATAGAATGCAATGCCACATTCCACGCCATTAAGTCCATACTTTTGCCTAGCCCAGTGCTAGCACATGCAGACCCCAGCCGCCATTTAATTGTCTCCACTGACAATTCCAATTTTACAGTGGGAGCGGCTCTGTTACAGGAAGGGGAGGACAAATTGGAACGTCCTGTTGCTTATTTTTCCAAGAAGATGACCCTGCGCAGCTCAACTATGCTATTTATGATATTAAACTCCTTGCAGTTATTGAGGAGGTACAGAACTGGCGCCAATATTTGCATTATCCTAAATGGCCTTTTATTGTCCGCACTGACCGCAAGGCATTGATGTACTACTGCGCCCACCAGAAGCTGCCCCCATCAATCCTGTTGATTGAAAATCCTGTAAGTGTTTTATTTCCAATATTACTTCAATAAAGGTATCAAAACCTGTTACCAGATGCCCTATCCTGAAACCCTGCCTTTGCCCCTGACCCAGCACTAGTTGAAGCCCACAATACCTAGTTTTTGATTAAGTTGGAACAGGTGAAGAAGAGCCACTAGTTAATCCCACCGCTCTGCTTATGATGGAACCTTTGGAAAGGGATACTGACAACCCTGCCCACATTAGGTTGTCCCAACCTCTGTCAGCTGACTATGACAAAACTAAGCAGGTTGCCAGAGGAATGGCAAATTCCTGGACAAAAATTATGGGTTGTTAGATGTGGGCATCCTTCATAAAGACAAGTGGTGGCTACCACCTGAACTCCTGAGAGAGGAGGTGATTCATGAAGCTCATGACACCCAACTTCTGGACAACCCTATCAAGGACAAAAACTTGAGTTGGTCCTCCACACCTACAATTTGAAAGGCATCGCTGTAGATGTGGCAAAATTACAAAGCCCTGCTTGAAATGTAACCAGTTGAAACCTAGTTGCCTGAAGAGCGCTGGGCTTTGTCCCCTCCAAGCTGCAGAGGGCCCTTGGAATTTAGTGTCCTTTAATTTTGTTGTGGAACTCCACTTGTTAATGAGTTATATTGCAGTAATAATTATAGTAACCCTCTTTACAAGATGGCCAATTAATCCCTATCGGACAATCTCCTTCTTGACTTAAGAAAAAGAATGTTGGAGATATGAGTGCCCTCAAATCTGCTACCATGATTGGCCCATCACCTGCCCAATCTTCAAATAATATTGTGGTTATCAACAATATGAGTACCCATGGCAAGACATTGGCGGATTCTTGGTGGAATCCTAACTATTAGAAAAGTATGGTTTATAACAAAAACGGCTTAAAAAGGTAATAACTAATACTAGGATTACTCTGACTTCTTGGCCAAATTTGGGGTGTTCATTACCACATGGGTTTGATCACCTCTAAGGTGAGAAGATATTACTCACAATGATAGGGTGCAAATTAACCAATCATTACCACATGAGTCTGACCACCGCCGAGGTGAGAAGATTTTACTCACTGGTGATTGATACATTCATCAAATTGTTACCACATGGGTTGGTTTTGCCTCAAAATATTTATCTTT
>JAKSZP010005759.1:0-67385 GCA_022478985.1 Massospora cicadina | reverse complement strand
GGTTGGGACCATCTAGTACTAAAAAAAAAAGGGGGTTGTGAAGATGGCGGTTACTATGTCTTAGGAGCTACCATTGAAGTGGAGGTACCTGACAGATTGATTCCAGAAAAGGTGGACACAGCTAGGATACCCCTCCAAACGTATCTCCATCAAATGCTAAAGGGGTTTGAAGCTATTGACACTGCCAGTGACTATGACCATCTCATTGCTACACTGATATGATCCATCCAGTGTGTTCACAGCCTGCAGTCTATCCAGGAGAAATACCCTGAAACTACTAAAAGGCTAGCTTCTACTCTACGACTAAAGGAGGTCCTAGCTCTTTTGCTCAACTTGGGTGAAACATTAATAAAGGTGGAGGTCATCGTTAATATAGTACAGGTCACAGCTATCCTTGACACTGGATCCCCTGTGAACGTTGTGTCATCCAAACTCATAAAAAAATAAGGTAGCCCCTAACTATATTACATCCAAGAGTTTGGTACTGCTGGTCTCTCCAACACGTGCGCTATTGGTGCATACTAATCCTTGCCCATCTGATTTGGGAAGCTTATATTGTCAGCCCCAGCAGTGGCCTTGGCGGATAAGCCCTATGATCTACTCATTGGTACACAGTTTACGCTTGAGGAATAAGGGATCATTAATTGAAGAAGGGCTATCTCTCCCCACTTAAATATGAAGTTCCCTTGATTCTGACCAACAATGAGCTTAATAAAAAAGGATACGCCTGCACCATTGAGTACCCCTCCTCCGCCTTATCCTACTCTACACGACGGCAGGATGAAAAAACCAAGGTGTTGCCTCCATCAGTGGATGCTCTAGAGGGAATCCATTTCTATGCTTCCGAAGAGGTTTTAATTGAGCTGGTGAACAAAGAGTAGTTGACACTAATATTACCTTACAAATTCCACCCAATTGCTTATTGCATCTAATCAGCATTGACGGATTTAGACCTCTTAAGCCCAGAGTATTGCCAGGCGTGCTAGACCCAGCCTATCAGCGACCAATTAATCTCCTTCTGGGGAATCTCATCAAGAAGGACATGATAGTCAAGAAGCATCAGGAGATTAGAAGAGGCCTACTAATTCCCATTGATGACGTCCAACAAGTTCACTGTATCAGGTCTATAACGGATATGGACCTTTCTGCTGATCAATAGTTATGTACTCTGCTTAATGTTCATATCTATGATGATTTAACCCCTGTAGAGCTTAATAAAGTTCAAAGTTTATTAGAGTCATATAGAGACATCTTCTCCAAATCTAATACTGACTATGGACATATGAAGGGTTGGACTCATACCATTGACATTGGGGATGCTCGCCCTATCCGATCCAAACCCTATCACAAGTCAAATGTGGAAGAGCTACAGATGCAAACAGAGCTCAAACAGTTGCCAAATGCTGGGTTGCTGGTGTACTCTCAAAGTCCTTTGTCGTCCCCACTTCTGTTAATTAAAAAGAAAAATGGAGGTTATCAGGTAGTTATGGACTACCTCAAATTAAACAAACCTTCAAAAAGGATAGCTATCCTATCCCCTAAATTGACGACACCCTAGCCCAACTCTCTGGCTCTAACTTCTTCTCCGCCATGGACTTGGCTAGTGGTTATTTGCAAACGGACCTTTCTCCACAAGATCAGAAGAAATGCGCTTTTATTTGCAGTGAGGGTCTTTTCAACCAACCTGACTACCTCAAGAGCTGTTCAACGCACCCACAACTTTCTAGCGAGCCATGGACTATATCTTGCAGGACCTGAAGTTAAGTTGCGTCATCTTTTATCTTGATGACATCACAGTGTTCTCTAAGACTTTCAACGAACATCTCACTCATCTTAAGGAGGATTTTCAGCGCCTACAAGAGTACAATATCAAATAAAACCTTCCAAATGCATTTTTTTCCAGAGGAAACTAGTCATCCTCAGACATGACATCTCTCAGGAAGGAATCCAACCCCTACAGGATAAGGTTGAAGCCATAGCAAAAATGCCTACCCTAAGAATCTTTGGGATATTCAGGTATTTCTGGGTATGATGGGGTATTAACATAAGTTCATCCCCAAGTTCGCCCAGCTCAGTGAGCCCCTTATCCACCTCTTGGCTAAGGACACTCCTTTTCATCAGGGTGATGAACGAAAGGCCACTTTTTAGACTTTGAAGAAGCTATTTTAAAGATAGCTAATCCTCCGCCACCCTGACTATGGCAAACCCTCCATGTTGTTCACAGACACCTCCAATTATGCTGTTGGAGCTATATTGGCTCAACTGGATGAGCAAAGGGTCAATCATCCCGTGTTCTACTTAATCAAGATGCTTTCAAAGGCTGAACGTAACTACAGCATAAATGAGAAGGAGTGCCTTGCTGTCATGCTCACTGTGAAATACTACCACTCTTTTTTATATGGAACTTCCTTAAAGTGGTTACCGACCATGCATCCTAAAGTGGTTGCAGAATATGAAGGACCCCACAGGACGGTTGGCTCTCTAGGCTTTGTTGCTCCAGCATTACAACATGACAATTGAGCATTGGGAGGGAACTCGCCATATGAACGTTGATGGGTTGACGCGGTTGCCTGTCCTTCAATTAGATAATAGTGAAGCTGAGAGGTTAAATGACCTTCTAATGACTCCTGATGCTTAGCTTATGAGGATAAACCTCTAAAAAAGTTGCTAGATCGGCATTCCTAAAATACCAAGTCAAAAGTGGGAAGTTATACAACATAGTAGGGGTAAACTGGTTGCCCTATCTATGGCCATCAGAGCGAGTACCAGTGATCCTGGCGTCTCACACTATCCTGGGGCATGGCGTTGTAAGAAATCCTACGAGTGGATTAAAGAGTGTTACTACTGGGAGGGCATTGTGGAAAGCTTAATTGAAGTCCTGGATGCCTGCCTGACTTGTAAAAAGCAGTCCAGCTTCAAGCTCAAGTATCAATATCAAATTACCACTCCTCAACAGCCTTACCACACAATAAGTCTTGATGTGGTTGGCCCTCTACCCCTTGACTACTGGGGGAAATCGATATATTCTGGTAGGTATTGATCATTTCACCAAATGGGTTGAAGCGGTTGCTCTTCCTGCCCAGACCGCAAGAGCTACTGCCACCTTCCTCCATCAACATATTTTCACCCAGAATGGTTGTCCCTAGATCCTGCTTTATGATAATGAGAAGAATTTCACCTTGTGGGTGGTAAAGCTGTAAAAATTTACTAAAGGGGTTTATTATTGGTTGTCAACCCTAGTAATATTTTTACTGCACAGGTTTGGTTTCCTTGTGCACCTTGCGTTGTAAGAATATATGATCTGATAATAGTATGAAGATTATTATCCATAATTGAGTTAGAACTATTATCAGGTCCAACGCTTCAGCCAGTATTTCCAATTAGATACTTGATAGTCGTACTCATAGGGATTCATTCCCTATATTACTGTCTACTCGATTTTCGTCAAGATCCTCTGATGACAGTCTCCTTCAGCCCAACACACAGTTGGCAGCGATCCCTTAGTCATGGTTCCCTTTATCTCTAGATCCCCGCTCAGATTTCTACTTTTCTCTCTGAGAGTCTACCAATTATTTTCGATTTACTTGAGGTACGCCGACCAGGGGACGGACAGTACCAATCACAACACTCAAAATGGCAAAACAAACTACTGACCAGGTGGGAAGCAGAAACTGCTTAACCCACCATGGCAGAGGGTGAGGAGGGGTCGGGGGGTTGGTTTTCAGAAAGACCCGCCTCAATCAAGGGGTGTTGGTTGCAGTACCAAATCAGAGCAGAGAGCCAGGGCGTTGGGGCATCTGCATAGTGGGGGCTGAGGTCGAGAGTCTACCAATTATTGCCTTCTGCAATAATATTCTTGAGATGGAACTTCGCACTGGATGCTGATAATATAACTATAACCAAATCTACAATAAAACTAATAATGTTCTAATGTATTAATTTGTATCTTTTTTATCTATCTTTTATTATAGTGAATCCTAGGGAATTTATAGGGGATTTGGCTGTCTAACCCTCAGTTGACACCTCTTTGATGAAACGGCAGCTGTTGCCATTGAATCACCCTTCCTCGTCTTGGCAGCGATGGTCTTCCCCATCCTGGCTAGGATTCCATCGTTGAAAATCCTTAAGACCTCAAATGGAAAGAGTTGGAAATGTGTACCTAACATTTTCTTTCAATCCAAGCGAATCAACCATAATTGGCTAGCGACCTGCTTAGGTAATTGGACTTTTTACCCATTATGGCAGGTCACTTCACCAACTGATCAATTTGCTAGTTGCAGGCAGCATCACTCGCCTCGCAACTCACCATACATTCCCAATCAGTTGGTGATGAAACCTGACCAATCCCAATTGGTACACCTGATAGTTAATCACTATCAGATGCCCCTATTTTGTTGGCCGCTCTGCCAGATGAGATATTAGGTATTCATCCAGATCAATCCCTGATGGATACAATCAGGCGAATATCCCAAAATCCCCTGAATGTACTTTCTCCAAAATTCAGGTTAACTGATTTCTGATTCACTTCACTTTAGGGAATTTTCCCTAGTGACACCAGATAATCTAGCAGGCTGGGAATATGGGCAAAAATCCTAACAAAAGCTTTTAGCTACTTCCATGGGAACGCAGCAACTTTTCTCAGCCCCTTACAACCCTTCCATTAATAGTACTGTGCAAAGAGCAAATGGAACACTGGTTTCCTTATTATGGAAGATGGCCAGCTCGAATCCCCTACACTGGGATCAATTCTTACCTAGTGCCCTCATGACCTACTGTATTAACTATTATCAAATCCTTAAAATGTCTCCCTTTCGCATATTATATGGTCAGGAACCAGGAGTACCAGCCCTGCTAGCAAAAGACTTTTTCTCTAATAGAACAGATGATCCTGACAAAGCCCTGAAAAAAAGCACAACGAATCATTCAGCTGCAGTCCAATGACATGACTAACCTAGCTAAAATAGTCACCAAAGAAGGCGTGGCCCTTAACTGAGCATAGGAAGCCCCTCCCTTCCTTTCAAGTGTTGGACTTAGTGTTGTATTACCATAATCATATTACTCGCAGAAGTGAGAAGCTTGGATATATTCTAGGAAGGCCCTTTTGTAGTCTCTTATAAGCGAGGAGATGAGTACTCCATTAAGTCCCTTGCTATCAGTTTCTGTAAATTGAGTCCATGACAGGTTCTTGTGCCCTTATTCTCCCCTAACACTCTTGAAGGGGGTATTGTCAGACAATTATAAGTCCAGTAAATTGTGAGAGGAGTGTTTCAGATGATAATAATGATAAAGTAGGCCAAAAGACCCTGGCTGATTCTCAGTGGAACCCCTCAAATTGGGGAAATATTTTATTAATGAAACTTGACCAAATAGCATGAGTTTAGGTAGTCAGATTGCACCAACAATGCGGCGGAATCAGACAAGTCATTTAGAGGTCATATCTTTTAATTGTTTTAATATATTAAATCTTTGCCACACGAGTTTGTTTTGCCTATGATCGATCCTCCATCAGCCATTCCATCAAAGCAAGGTGAGTTTCAAAAGCTCCAATAGGTCAAACCCCCATATTTCCTAATTTGACTCAAAGCTAATGATGAATTTACGCCAATCGCTCTTCAGGCTCAAGTTATTTTATATACAAAGCAGCAAGATTGTAAGAGGGTTCACTTTTAACCCTCTCGCCACAACTATAAAAATTATAAAAGCCAGCTTTTTAGTATTCTTTGAATTTTATTATTTTTATATAAGTGGTCGACAATGTCCCCTAAAAAGTAGTTATTTTAGCAGTAGAGATAGAATTTATTCTGCACATATTGTTGAAATTCAGGGTGCAAAGCACCAGCGAGCATCCAAACCCCTGAATATCACCACTGTTTGAAAAAATTATGTTAGGACATCCATTTTAAGGAGATGATATGATTATATTTAGATTTGAGTTTTTATCTTTGTTGTATCCAAGGCTAGGGATGTGGCTTTAATAGTCTTAGCAAAATTACTAATGGCCAGCAAGATTAATTGATAGTCACAAGATGTTTGAGGTAGAGGGCCTACGACATCAATACTAGCTTTTTGAAAAGGGTTAAAAGAAGGGACAACTTAATATTGGGGCGAGGAGTAGGACCATCTTAGCTTATGAGGTCATAAAATCAATATTTCTCATGTTTAGTTAGCGTCAAAATAGGTGACCTAGACAAATAAAACTGCATTTTGTTGTACAGAATGGGAAATGAATTATAGAAAACTATGATTTGGAGCTAGAAAGCTGAATGAGACAGTCACCCATCAGGATCTAACACTTGTCAAAGCCACTGCAAGGATGCATGATCAGTAGATATAACAAAGTGGCCCAATATAAATAGGATTGAAAATTTTGATGGTCATTAAGAAGCCAAACACTAACATACTATTACACTATAATTTCATTTTGATTTAGTTAATGTTTTGCTGCAATAGGCGATAGGATGTTACTAATTTTTCATCATGTTGGGATAGCATAGCTCCTATAGAAATATTACTAGTGCCATTGAAAAGGTTTTTGAGTTTAGGGCTCATAGGAACAAAATAGTATGTGAGAGATAATTATAATATTAAAGGATCTTTGTTTTTTATCTCCACTTGAAAGTTATATAATTCTTTAGCAAATAGTTTAAGGGTTTGAAAGTACCTTTAAAGTAAGAATCAATTTTTAATAGTATCTAACCATTGCTAGAAGAACTTGTAAAACTTGAAGAATTCTAAACGATGGCAATTAAGATGGCAGTGAATTTGTCATTCTTTAGAAAAACTACAATTTAACTTATACTATGGTCTAGTAAATCCATATTTAAGAACTAAGTAACAATTGGATGTTTGAGAATTAATGATACTTGACTTAGTTGCAAGAGAATATCTCTAAGGTTAGCTAAATGAGAGGTAAAAGATCACAAAATATGGGTAAGTTGTCAAGTTTACTAGTAGATATAATATTTTTTAAGTCTCCTAATAGACAATCCATTTCTCTTTGAAAAGTAACAGGAGAATTGCATAGCTCCTGCAGCATCCTCATAGGCTTAAACAGCCCTTCACTAGAATTAAAAACGCATTTTTTGCAATTTTTGGGAGATAGGTTAATCTCCAAAGTACCCACCAGCCAGATACAAAGCAGGAAGATACTTTGATCTTAGATTAAACGTAAAGATTGTTCCATACAAGGAAAGGGGTTATTATCCTTTCAATTGATGGAAATTTAGGTGGGATAGTACATTATGAGCTAATGACTTCCATCCCTTTTGAGAACTAATAAAAAAGGTAAACATGAAAGCTTTTAATGGTATGAGTAGTCCAGCCTCTAATAATTGCTTTATTTTGAGCGCCACTAGAGCCTCCTTTACTTAAACTTCCTGATAAGCTCAAGATTACAGGGGGATGATTTAAAATTTCCACTTGACGAAAGCCTCAAGACATTTTCCCATAAATGCCAAGTCTCATAGAAAAAATTTTATATTCTTCTATTAGGGCTTTTACATGCTGATGTTGTTATGGAGTCAGGATATCCCTAATTTATACTTCCAAATTAGAAATATTTGAGTAGTTTGGCCAATTCATAAGCCTTGTAGAGTGCCAAAACAGTTTATAACCATAATTAGTTTAATAGTACATGGCTTGACATGGGCGATGAAAGCATTTATTGGAATTTAAAGAATATGACTGGTTAATTTGCTTAACAAAACGTAAGTAAATTTTTATATGCATGGTCTAGTATCCAGGTACATGTCAAATCGTCCTAGTAGAAGGGTTGATTTGTACATATATCTAAAAACATGAGTATAAGGAAAGAAAATTTGAACTTGATAGTTCACCACAACTTGAGAGCGTGTAGGTATAGTAAAATGGGCGGTATAGAGAAGAAATCTAGTACATGCATCAACAGTTTTGTCGTGGTTTATTTTAGGACCTTGTATTTATATCATCTACTTGACAGATGGAGGTAGGATACTTAATGAGACGTAGACACTACTTGGGAGCCCCCTTGGTTTTTACAGTTGGAGAAGTAGTGGTATGCAATATCATAGAAAATAAATATATATTTTGTATTATTTATTATACAATTAAAATTTTTCATCAGTTGGACCTTAATTACTAATTTATAACTACTGTTTTTTAGAGGTTATAGCAAAAGCAGTAACCAAATCTTTTCAAAAGTAAGGAACTGTTGGGACAGAATTGTGCATTCCCAACTTCCATTAAACAATTTAGTCTAAAAAAGACCCGTGCATAAGGATTTTTATATAAATTTAAAATATAAGAATAAAGGAAAGAACTCCCTAATTGATGAAGAGCTACATAATATTCTATATAAAAATAACAACCAAATAAATATACCACAAAGAATTTTGATACTTATTATTTTTGGTCTTGAATTTAGAGGAAATCAGGGAGTGAACTTCAGGTAAAATCGCTAGGTGCTTCTGAGCCATAAACTATACTGATTTACTTTCTGGGGTACTGTGGCATTGTATTACCTTTTAGCATAGTATATTGAATGTTAATATTGGGTTTAGACTCTGAAGTCAGGAGAATTTAAATCTTTAGTACAAAGATGATCCCTGACAACGTTATTAGCCAACTTTCAGATTAGGTCTAAACCCCACCGTAATAGTAACTAAACTTTTAGTTTAAGCCAGAATACTGACAATACCCCTTATAGATCTTGATTAGGGGGAAAAAGGACTGTAGATATTTACTATAGACGCGGTTTACCACAGTTCCCTGAGCAAACTTACCAACTGGTTGTTCATTTCCCCTGTTATAAATAATTTTGTAGGGCCTAACCAATTGAAACCCAATTTGTTGTCTCTTCCACCTGGATGATAGTGAAAAAGTACTAAATCTATAGGTTGGAAGGTATGCAGGAGGACATGTGTATTGTTAAACCAAATTGTCTCTCTTGAGGTGATACCAGATAAGTTTTCTGATGCCAGAGCTTGAAGGTGATTTTATTAGAGATAAATTTAAAAGTATCTTCAAGGGCTTTGGGGTTGCATGGTCTAACATGGACTGCACTTTAGAGGGCAATCGGGGTTACTTCCATACATGAATTAAAAAGGGGACATTTTTTTATCTGATGGTAACTTATTTGGTAATATAGAATTTACTGGGTAAGTACTGTGGCCAATGTAAAGCTTCAGTCAAAGCCATTTCTCAAAGGGTTGAGGTTAATGGGGCATCTACTCGTTCTACCATCCTATTAGTTGTAGGAAGATAAGAGGTGAAAGTATATTAGTGAGCCCCTATTAGCCCATTAATTCTTACACTATTAATGACCAAACATTCTTCCATTATTGGAGAAATTATGTTAGATTCATGTTGGGTGATGATTCAATTTTTTAAAAATGATGCGGTAGCTTTTGCCAAAGCTGAAGAGAGGGATATAGTTATAAATACTTTGTTAAATGCTTGAGAGCCAGTATGAGGAATTGATGGCCATCAGATGTTAGAGGGAGAGGATTCACCACAACAATAGTAACCATATTAAAGATTCACAAGGAGAAAGCACTGGATGTTGGTGTCAAGGGTAGGGCCAGCCTGACTTTGCATACCAGGTATGACTCCAATACATTATTTAATAAGCGGAGCATCCCTTCCCAGTAGCACTGGGGTCTTAAACTATTAATTGGTTTTCTGAGATTCTAAGTGAATGAATTTAAGATGTCCTTCTATAATAATTTCCGTTTTTCTAAAAGTCAGATATAGAGTAACCATTGGGCTAATAATATTTTGTAGAGGTTACCATCCTATATTTGGGTATTTTACAACCTTTTTTATCTAACTCCATATGAATTGTTTAGGACTCATCTTTCTACAGAGGAGGTTGGTTTAAAAGATTTTATAATTGATCTTCCTTGGGTATAGTTAGAATTAGAAAAGATAATCTGAACAAACATTCCACGCTTTAATGAATTGGCACCTAGCGATGTAAATGAGAAATAATAATTACAAAGTTTTAAAACTCATTGGTCCAAACGTCCATCAGTATATTCAATCTGCTGGTGCCATCTCAACAAAGCATGATCAGTAATTATAATGAAGTGGCCCCAAATAAATAGGGTCAGAGGTGTTTGATGGCTAATAAAACCACCAGGTCATCTCGTTCTATTAACCTATAGTAGTGTCAAGCTTTGGTTAACAATTTGTTGTAATAATCAACGAGATTATCCATCAAATTATCATTTTGTTGGGATATTATAACCCCTATAGCGATATCACTAGCATAAGTAAAAAGTAAAAATGGGTTGTCACAAATAAGGTGCTTAAAATTGAGGGAAGTGTAAGAGTGTCTAGATAAGATCAAAATAATGTTGTTGCTCTTCTTCAAAAAGAAAGAAGTTTTTTAACAGAAGCTAAAGGTTTGAATGTATTTGCAAAATGAGGAATGAAATAGCGGTATGATTCGACCATAACTAGTAAAAAATTGCCCATCTCAAAGGTTTTAGGTGGTGACATTTTTAATATGGCCGTAACTTGTCATCCATTGAGGATACTCCTTCTTGACTTTCCTTATGTCTCAGAAACTTATTTCATTTGGATAAAGGAACATTTGGAGGGTTAACTTAGTGAGGTCTTCTGTAGCCGCTGGAAGTTCTCTCTGAGGTGAGCTAGATGGGTGGAGAAAGTTTGCAAAAATATTCATGTTGTCAAGATAGATTAACACACAGGATCGTTTTTGATCTTCTAGTTATACATCCATAGCTCTTTTGAAAAGTATCAAGGGAGTTGCATAGTCCCTGCGGCATCTTAATAGATTTAAATAGCCCAACAATATAGAAAAGGGCGCATTTTTTGAGATCCTTAGGGGATAAATTAATCTGCCAATAACTACTGGCGAGACCCATTGCTAAAAAATAATTCTAACCAGCTATTAGTCACAGAGAAAAATCTAAACAAGGTAAAAAAACTATCCTTTCAACTAATGGAAACAAGATGTAATAGTCCAGGACAACTCAATGACCCCCATTTTTTGCAGAATAATAGTATAGGGGAAGCACAAGAACTTTAAGATGGTAAATTAAACCAGCCTCGAGTAGTTGTTTTGAATCAAGAGCTAATTGAGCTCCTATACTTTAGACTTTTGGTAAGCTTGAACTTAATTTAGGAGATGATTTCCAGTTTCCACTTGGTGAATTATACTATTTTTTCATATTTGTAAAGTCTCTTTGAGAAGACATCATCATATTCTTCACATCAGGTTTCCAGATCTAGACGCTCATCATGGGCGAGGTTGTCCCTAATATTACTCTACACTAGGGTAATGGTCAACGAAGAATCAATCCATAAATCTTGTATAGTACTTGACAGTTTACATTTATAATATGGGTGATAGGCCATGGCTTGACATAGGCAAAAAAACTGCATGCCAAGGGACTTGTAGAGCCTGTTTGGTTAAATTTCTTAATAAAACTGAGATAAATTCTTATATGCAGGATCTAATATCCTAGTCAATAAAGCTTCCATGATAAAAGGATTGAGTTGTCCATAATCTCAGAAACATGATTATGAGGAATGTTAAATTTAAACAAAAATCTTCCATGACTTTCAAACTCAGAGGTATAACAATGGAATGGGGGCGTAATAAGGTATTCCATCCTTTATATCCACTGTTTTTCAGGGGAAATTACTTTTGAGCCCTAGAATCTGATACAGTATCTGGCAGATAGAGGTAGGATACTCTATGAGGCAGGGCCCCTTCTTTAGGACCCCCTTATTTTTGGATGGGAAATTAAACACAAGTGGTACCCAATATCCCAAAAGAGAGATATTGTTTCTTATATCTATATATAAAATTAAAGTCTCTCAATAAGCAAACTCCAATTATTAGTTCATAATTGTTAACTTCTAAAGCGATAGCAGGTGCAGTAATAAGAAGCTTCCTAAATCTTAAAGGTAAAGCATATTATGCCCCAGTAGCTTTAGTGGATTGTTCTCCCACTGTTTCAGACCTAGTCTCAAGGATTAAATCAGGAACCATTTTAGTTTAAATAAATAGTCAAGAGAATATAACGCTAAATGGGGGTCCAGTGTCAATTATAGCCAAAATTTTGAATTTTTGGACCACTACTTCTACCCATACAACTAAGAATTCAAGTTTATAATTGCCTTCTAGAAGGCTTCAGAAGGTATTTAAAGTGAGGAGATGGAGGTTTTAGTTTAGGCCAGACTTGGGGGTTTTCAATTTTTGAAGATTTGGCCAGTTAAGGTCTGGTTCTAACTAGTGGAACTGACTGCATTAATTTTTTGAATTGTCCAATATAAAAATTCAGAAAAGGTTTTGGCTTTTATTGTCTTGAATGAAAATAGGCACTTTGACTTCTACCAGAGCGGCTAATACAAAGCAGCTTTTAATACAAGGCAGGTAACTGATTGTTTGAGACACTTGAGCTAGTCAGCAGAGGGAGCCTTGTGCCCTAAGCTGGCCAATCATTTGCTCTTTTAATTTAGGGACAATGGTAGCAGCTCTTAATAGTGATTGTGGCACGTTTACAGAAGCCGTGGTTCTTATTTAAAAATAAGAAATTTGAGAATAGTCACCTTTAGGATAGGGGATTGAGCATAAAGTGCAGGTCAAAAAGGTCCAGCAGTCTTAAAGAGATCGGGGTTAAACCTCCATAAGGGCCTCCTTATTGAGTAATAATTATGTAAGATTATAATTAACCGCCTTAGAGTATAACTTAATGTTTGTCAAGGCCTTAAAATTAGGTAAAAAAGCTGTAATGGCACTATTTAAGTGTCTTAGATTACATTTCTATTGACTATAGTATAGTTTGAAAACGGGCTTGAAGCTTTAAAATTTTGGAGAGGTTGATTATACAAAATGATGGGGCGAAATTGACTACTTTATTGAGTTAGAATGCGTTGATAAATATAGAATGTGTGGGGCCGTGGTGCTTAGGGGACCTTCATGGACCTTTACAATCAGGATCTTTCACAGTCTTCCAGATCAGTCACCTGATCAATGCCCTCATAGATCTGCGACATCCTCATGACTACAGTGGTGGGTGTCACACATCTTGAGGTTCAAGAAGCGGGGATGAAATTCCTGAAGGCATCTCAATTGATTATCATACAAGTGATGCCTCCTGATCAAACTCTCATTGGTGCCTTCAGGAAAGGTCTCATTTGTGATAGCTCAGGAGTTGATTTATTAAGGCTCAATTGGGGAAGTAATAATCTCGATTCAATCAACATATCAAATCCTGACAACGTCCCCCCAAGATCATGTTGGAGAGGGGTATAGGGCCAAAGGAATCGACCATGTACTTGGTTCACCACTGTCCCTCAATTGACATTGGCAATGTAGTACTCTGAGTTCATCTTATGAATGATCTTATTATTTCCAGACTAAAGAACTTTAAGCTTTTTTTTGTTGACATCTGGGTCAAAGATAATAAAGTGAATGCGTTCACCTAATTGAAAAATGGGTAAGGAGGGCCAGCCAGCATTAAATTGGGATGTCTTTCTTTCTGTGGTGGTGGTAATGCCTGTATGGCTAGGGCTTGAAGCCAGACATATTTCTTTGGTTAAGGAAAACATGGCTAGTTTGGAGTTCTCAGGAATGGAGGTATCAAGCAGGGGCTGAACATTACTTGGTAATCAGGGAGCACACCCATATAGATCTTCAAAGGGGGACATTTTGTTTGATTTGATGGTAGCTTATTCAGTAAGCAAGAAAGGCGCTGGGTAGATAATGGTTCCAGTGGGAAGGTTCAGAGGCGGCCAATTTCTGCAGGATAGAGATGAGGGTTTTGTTAGCACATTACACAATCCCATTGGTGGAAGGGTTGTAAGGGGAGGTGAAACTTTGGTTAGTTCCAAATAGTGAAGTTAGTATTTTGACTACCTGCGAGGTAGAATTTACCCCATTGTTTAAAAGTTAGTGTATGGGCATCCATGTTGGATGAAGAAGGATCAAATAATTAATAGGGCTGTGCCTATTGCAGTGGCAGTAGGGACAGAAATAGCTTTGATCTAATTGGTCAAATGGTCCATGACTAGGAGGATATTAAAGCGATATGCAATCAGGTGGTTAGAGGGCCCACTACATTGATGCTAATGATATAAAGCGACCTGAAGGAGCCACAAATTAGTGCTGTTATCAGGGGTTGGCCCAATCTTGGAATTTTTAAGTCATAAAAGCCTCTAGAACTTCCAGGATGGTATCAACCATTCAATCCCAATAGCATCATTTCTTTAGCCATAGCGGGTCTTCTTCAATGCCCTATGTCCCACAGTCATATGTCCTTTTATGATAACATTGGTCTGAGTTGATGGGTAAATATAAGTGATTCATTTCTAATTGACTTTCTTATATAGCATTTCTTCCTTAATCTGAGTGTCTTGGGTCATGTTTAGAGCTTGGCTTGGATTTCAGGAGTCTCATACTCCCATCGTTTTAGCCAGCTGATTAGATTGTACAGTTGGTCCTCCTCAGAGGTCAGGGAAGCAAGTACCAGCATCCTAGAGTGACCATCAGCGTGCAGATAAATTGCTCCCGTGTGATGGACTATAGTGAAATTGTAGTTCTGCAGCCTTAGAGACCATCTGACTAAACGGCCATCCAGGTCCTTCATCTGATGCAGCAATCAGGGTGATGAATGATCAGAGACGATGTTGAATGAGTGCCATAGAGGTAGGGCCAAAAATGCTTAATTTTCAGCAAAACCGACAGGCACCCTTACTAAGTAACACTATAGTTTTGTTTGGCCTTGCACAGGGTTTTGCTGAAATAAGATACTGGATTGTTGACCTGATTTTCATCGTGCTGAGCTAGGATGGCCCCAATGGCGACATCACTAGCATACATGAATAGCAAAAAAGGTTTATCAAAATGTGAATAAACTAAAATAGAATTTAGTACAAAGTGTGGCCCAAAGCACATTAAACGCATGTTTTTGTTCAGGTCGCCACTTAAAAGTCACATTCTTTTGTAGGATATAGATTAGGGGATAACCAGCAAACTAAGGAATAAACTGACAATAATAGCCCACCATGTCAAGGAATACTTGGATATCCCTAAGGCTCTGAGGGTGCGACATCTTCTTAGTGGCATTGACTTTATCTGGTATAGAATGTATACCATCTTTTAAGACCTTGTGTCTATTAAAATTTCCTCTTGGATTGAAAGAAGGAGCACTTCAAAAGCTTAAGTTTTATCAAAGCCTTTCTAAAATGTTTCAAGTCTTCTCAGAGGTGTTCCACATGACCATTAAAGGTTCATGAAAAGACAGTGATACCTTCAAAGTACAAGAGGACACATGATAGTTTCAAGTTACCTAGGATTGCCTCCAGGCGCGTTGAAAGGTGGAGGGCGCATTGAAAAGACCCTGGGGAGTCCTCGTAGATTTGAGTAGACCCTCACTGGTTATAAGAGCACACTTGGCCTGATTTTAGGGCAAGTTCTATTTTCCAATATCTGCTAGTGAGATCCATAGCAGAAAAGTATTGTGACCCAGAAAGCAAGTGGAGAGAGTCATTGATTTTGGGCAAGGGATAACTGTCTTTGTTTTTGATGGAATTGAGCCGGCAATAGTCCATCACCACACAATGGCTTCCATTCTTCTTCCAAACCAACATGAGAGGGTTGGCCCAAGGGCTAAGCAAAGGCATTAATAGCTCAACTTTAAGTAGTTGTTTGAGCTTAACAGCCACCTGAGCTTCTTCGGCCTTACATTTTTGGTAGAGTTGGGAAGAATGGGGAGCTTCCCCAGTCTCAACTTGATGTCGGACACCACTTAATTTTCTAATCATAAGTAGAAATTATAAGTGATATGTGTATTCCTCCAATAGTAATACCTGGCTTTGTTGCTTAATAGTGAGCTCCTACCCAATAGAGGTGTCAATCAATGCTACTGACGGGAGTGTTTCTAACCCAAAATCCCATAAAGTTCACAAAGCTGTGGATATTGTCATAGCATCTACAGGAAATAGGCAAACATAAGTGACTGGAGTATTAGGCCCCACTATCCTAGGTTGTCAGTGATGTTAGCTAATAACACTAATATGGATCCACCATAGGTGAGATCTAAAATTATGAGACAATTAAGGGCCTTTTTAACAGACGGATTATCCAGGTACTGAATTTTGAGCACTTGTTCAGAGGGAATATTAACATGAACCCAGATGTCAACAATAACCTGGGACTTTGGTGGTATAGTGGTTGTCTTAGGAACATATATTGGCATGCCTTCTTGACCATCTACCACAGAAGGGGTCACTGTATGCAAGACCCTCTTAGATGATACTCAAGTCTTTTAATCTGGCCTTTGCTCTCCAACAGGTAAGCCCAAGCTTTGAACTCAATATTGGTGTCATAGGAGGTTTCAAAACCATGGGACTTGGTGTCCTACAAGGGATAAGAATTCCCCATCATAGTGAATGATGGCTTAATAATCTTGGGGAAACTGAGTTCCTAGGAGAAACACATAGCTGGGTTGTCAACGCAATGGTGAGGTATTCATGGAAAGGTTCAGAAAGTGAATGGTTAGAGATGAAAAGGTCCAAATGGGCTAAGCGCATTGTGGCTTAGCCGTGTTATATTCTATGTAATGGGGTAAGTCTAGAGCAATTTTGATGCACTTGTCAGATATTATGATAAAGGACATGATGGGAAGATATCAACATTTTGACTATCTCAGCCAAATCAACACCTAGACCTAAGGAGGGGTAAATATATTACTTCAATAAATTAACCGGAGAAATTGATAGTCAGCACATCTTTGTTCAACTCTTGGAAAACTCTGACGAACCTAGTCAAGCCTAAGATACCACAAGATGAATTCCTGCCTCTTCAAAAATGATAGATAATCAGAAGGTCAGGTGAACCTACTCAAAGTGGCACTTAAGGCAGAAAATTAAGATGAACCCAAAATTGGTAAGAATCAAGAAGTCAAATGATTAATTTGTGACCCCCCAGTCTCATCTGACTTTGGTATTCTACCGACCATTTTTTGATTTATAAAAATTATGATACAAAAGCACTATACCATCCAGAATGCATCACCTGGACAAGAGCCTCCCTTTCAGATGTCACCACCCATTAACATTATTAATTCTTTTCCTTATAGGGTATATATTGTTAAATGAAACATAAGAACCTTTAATTTATACTACAATAAAGTTAAATCATTAAATTCTATATCTCATATGGTAGTTGACTTCAATACGTTTATTTCGCTGTACTTACCATAGAACAGATACTCTAGATGATGGGACATAAGCGGTGAATTGGGACCCTTTGAACTAAAAATATATTTGTCATGTGATTAGTCAGCCTCAAGTAATATCTGTCAGGATTCTTGGTCATAGCACCATTGAGCTTAAAAACAGAATCCTTACATACTGGTACTCACTACAGGGGCTCAGCCAATGCTAACGATACCTGAAAACTATTGATCACACAATGGAAGATAATCTAATTGATATAGTCTTCCTCTGGGTGCACAATGGAATTGTGAAGAAGATGATCAAATGGGAAGTCTACCCATTGTCACGTTTAGAAATTCAAATAAAATCCTATGGAGATTCTTAAATCTCGTCACCTTACTTGGATCTCCAATGAAGTAGTCAAAGAGTTTTTTCATGAAGCCATTAATACAGAGAAAGAGGCAACGGCGAAAGTGCATCCACTGTGGACAAATCTCTCATGAACTTTATGATTCCAGTTCTTCCTGAAGAGTTATGGGTTAAGTACAAATCTCTCTCACTACATTTTGTGATTTGTACACCCCACACTTTACCATATTGTGCATTTGCTAGGAGTCCACAATGAGGAACTCCTCTATTATATCAATATCCAAGGGGCCTTTCAGTAGGCCTACAGCAGGTATATAATTTAGTATCATAAAGTATATGATTCATCCTCTGTTTGATTAAACAAAACTGTACTTACACTATTCAGCTCCATAATAAAATGAGGACTATTGATTCCGATGTTATCAAGTATTTGGAGGAAGTTGTAAAGGTTTTTTAAATCAACATCTCAGAATCAAATGAAAATACCAAGCAATTACTTGACGCCTTCTCTTAAGAGCTTCAATGGTAAGATAGCGAAGCTCATGGTGATATGGCAGCTCAAGCTTCTACTAGCTGTCACCAGGAGGAAGAGCAGATCTTCATCTTTAAGGCCCAGCTAGAGCAAGATATACGACAAATTGGGGATCTGGGGCTCTTTGAACATCTGAACCTTCATTAGTGTCAAAATTTATTATTTCTTAAGTAGCCCAGGTCAAACTGGATCTCATAAACTATGCAACTCAGGAGTCTAATCTGTTCTTAAATGGGCATCTCAATATTTTATATAGCAACTCAAGAGGCAAATCTCCAGCTGGGAGAACATTAACAAAGACTATCATCGCCTCAATGAAGTTGAGAAACACTGGAATACTCTCACAGAAGAGTTAAAAGCCAATACTGGCAAGCCTCCTCAGAGCACTGAATGCAAGGAGATGAAAAATAACTTGAACTGGAGCATTTTTATTGGAAGATGAGAACAAGCTTTTCAAACCTACCACTCATCCACTTGGCAACAAATTCATGATTTGGACATCCGCATTAAGAACTTGGAGAACAGTAAAGTCGTTCTTGAAAGAAGAAATAATTTGATGGATGTAACGTTAAGACTTACCCTAGGGGAAATGGAGCAACATCTCAATTCTTTACCAGACTAAATATGTTTCCTCAAACATCAAGTTAAACATAGCAAATACGTTGAGGCGATGGACACCGCCGGCCTCATTAACAAAGAAAACCCACAATTATATTTCCTTATGCCACATGTCACTGATGCCCCAATCCCTATGTTGTCTGCCATGGTCCGCCAGCTAAAGCAGGCGCCAGACAAAAGTATCCCCAAAGCTTCCTCACCTTCTGATATAACTTCCTAGGCTGTTGCTGAGGTGCCATATTAAGAATTTTTTTATTCTAATACTCCCTTTGTTTGGCCCGTTTGCAAATAAAGATGCATGGCGGCTCCCCCTTTTGGGTTGAGCACCACTAGTGCTAAAAAAGTTGAACAGAGCAACGTAAAATAATTACCATATTTGAAGCTCCCAGAGTGCACGTCATTGCTGGATTGGAGGCCACTACCTTTAAGCATTTGTTCAACGATAAATTTTAAACATTATGAAGGGAGTATCGCTTCTTTCTATATGTCTATGAAGCTACAAGGAAGGTGTGATTAATCATAAAAAAATTAAGAATATTTTGTCTTGTTTAAGCCATATGGTTCAAGAGGTTATGGTGCCTCATATGGACGACCTGCATACCTGGAGAAGTTAATGAGGAGCGTATCAAGCAATTTTGGCTCAAAGCAGAGACTGAGTATGAAAAAACATGCCTTATTGAGAATTGCGCTATGTTAGAATGAAACTTTTGCCAAATTTACTGACTGCTTTTACATAGAGGCCGTAATTTCATTGACCTTAAGGATGCTTACTCTGGACGATACTGTAACCGCCATTTTTGCTGAGTACAAAGTAACTTTGACCTAGCCATGCACATCACGCCCATCAGACGAAGCTTTTTATCTGTCTTAGACATTAACGAAGCCCTGATAGATGTAGTTTACATACACAAGCGAGAAACTCTCAAAAGGCCTCCACAAACCCAGAGTGTATACCGTGGAGGAAGCACAGCCTAAGAAGGATGAAAAGCCAAGATACAACTACAGCAAGAAGATTAACTATACTGAATATATGTGTTTCAAGAACCTTGACCTTGAAAATCAGGAAAAAGGAAGGTCAGCTTAGGGTCAGGTACCTCTAAAGCTGACCAACTAAAGTACCTGAAGGTGTATCATTGCCATTTGCTCACATCATTTGCATTTAAAATGAACCCGATGACAACTATGAAGGGGGTCACAAGGACAGATTATTATGCTTTAGGTTCACCTGCTTAAATAACCACTCCAGAATTTTTGAACGCTGATAATATTAAAAATGCCCAATTTCCCAAAGGCACTTACCTCAATCTTGTTATAAGGTTCCCCAGTTAATTGATAAATCCAGCAATGCTGATCAATACCTTGCTTGTTGATCTGGCCCATCTCATGTGTCCACAGTCTTCTGAAATCAAGAAGAATTATCCCTGACTGCCCAAAAGCTCAGATCAATGTTTTGCCCCAAGGAGGTGTTAGACCTTCCACCAAAGTTTAGAGGAACCATTAACAAAGTGAAAATGGTTATTCAGAAGGTCCAAGTTATGGCTATCTAGATATGAAATTACCTATCAACGTTGTGTCATCATGACTCATCAAGAAGATCAAGCTCGCTCCAGACCTTGAATACACTCAAGAGTACAGTATCGCCAGTCCAAGCACCACCAAGGCAATATGTTCATACTCATCTATACCATTCAAAGTTGTTAAATTAGTTTTTTAAGCTCTCGCAGGTGCCATAGACAACAATCAAAATAACATTCTCATTGGTACGCAATTTATAATTGAATTGAAGGATTTAACAACCTGAAAAAGGGTACTTATCACTTTTCTTATGGAGTTCCTAATGTATTGGAAAATAAAAGATTTTAGAAAGAAGAAGTACTCTTGTCTGGTCAGGTAGACTGTTTCCGCTTTATTTTGTATTATTCTACCACTGGGAAAACATGAAAAATCTACCCAACTTAGTAGATGAAGCAAAGGCATATCATTTTATGCCACCAAGGAGGTAAAAACTAAAACAGGAGAACAAAGAGTGGTTCCACCAACAGAACCCTGCGTATACCCCCAAATGCTTTATATCACTAGTATCGATGAAGTAAGTAAGTTTGAACCAAGTTTTTTTCCAGTAATCCTCAATTCAGCTCATCAGCGGCCTATTGAGCTATTACTTGGGAATTTAAGCAACAAAGTTTCTAGACAAGAAATATCAAGAGATTAGGAAAGGACAATTACTTCCCATTAATAAAATTGACAAAGTACATTTTACTTTTACTCACATTGATTTTGGCCTACCCGCCAACAATATAATATGCGCTATCCCTCAACTCCAGATATCTGATAAGTTAAGTCAAGAGGAACTTGAGTGATTTCATCAAATAATTGAATACTATCAGGATGTTTTCTTTACGTCAGATGTTGACTATGGTTAAATAAAAGACTGGAAACATAATATCGACGTTAGAGATTCAACCCCTATCCAATCAAAGCCATATATATAGTTGAAGGAAGAGGAGCAATACATGAAACAAATCTAAAGCAATTATAAAATTGTCAACTTACTTGTGCCCTCCCAGAGTCCATGGTAATTCTTAATGTTAATCATAAAGAAATACGGTGACCATGGGATAGTGATGGATTACAGGAATCTAAACAGCCTCACTAAGAAAGACAGCTATCCAAAACTAAGGATTGAGAATGGCCTGGCCCCACTGGATTAAATTTCTTCTCCACAATAGACCTCTCCAGTGGTTATTGGCAGATATCTTTCGTTTATAGACCAAGGAAAATGTGCATTGATTTGCACAAGGCTATTTCAGCCTACATGGCTCTCTCAGGGATTATGCAACGCTCCCGCCTCTTTCCAACAGTTGATGGATCACATCATGCAAGATCTTATACTCAGATGTGTGACCATTTACCTAAGATGACATAAATGTGCTTTCTAAAACTTTCACCAATCATTAGACCACCTCAAGTCAGTGTTCAAAAGACTGAGAGAATCATAACAAACTAAAACATTTAAGAAGCACCTTTTTCTTGCAGCACTTGGAAATTTCAGGACATATTATATTTCAGGAACGAATTCAACCATTAAATGATAAGGTTAAGCTATCTCTAAGATGCCTGAGCTGAAGAGCCTTAAAGACATACAAAGTATTCTTAGGAATAATGAAATACTAACATCATTTTAATCCAACTTCGCTCAACCCACTTAGCCTCTTGTCTGAATGATCGCCAAAAACATTCCTTTCATATGGGGAGTAGAGCGATAAACTGAATTAAATCTCTATAAAAAGTTTATTGAAGAGACGACCAATAAACAATCTTTAGACTATGAGAAGCCATTCATACTGTTCACCAACGCTTCCAACTTACCTGCAGACGCCATTCTTTCTCAACTTTATGAAAAAAGCATTTTCACCTGGCGTCATAATATAGAAAAATGCTTTCCAAAGCTGAGTGAAGTTATAGCGTCAGAGAAAGAGTGCTTAGCGTTTTTCTGGCAGTGAAACACTCCATCCCTTCATTTATGGTATATACTTTACAATTGTGACATATCAGGTTTTTCTATAGTGGTTGAAAAACATGAAAGATCCTTCAGGAAGACTATCCTAATGGTTTCTCAAGCTTCAGCACTACTACTTGATTATTGTCCACCAAGCTGGAATAAAACCCATTTATGTAGATGTCCTGACTTTGATGCCCCTACTATATCTTGAAGATAGTGAAGCTAAATGGTTACACGACCTACTCATGAAGCCGGACTCATGTGATGACGTAGATGAACCAGTTTAGAATAAGCTCAGATGACATGCTTGAAACTAAAGGTTCTCTATGGATTACTTTACAAGTAATTCAAAATTGACTGGCTACCTTACTTACGACCTTCATAACAGGTACCGGTCATAATGGAAGCCCACAAAACCTTAGGACATGGAGGAACCAGAAAACCATATGAATGTTGTCAGGATTCCCATCGAATTTAGAGATTTGGATGAGTTGGACAACGGAATTCAAACCCAAACCGTTCAAATAGCTGAAACCATCATTGAGGATAATCACTGACGAAATACAGTCTTATAGAGATCAGGGACAATCTCCCAATATATAAGTCATAAAATTAAGGTTAAACTCAATATTTGCAGCAAACAAATTCCAATTGAAATGAGAAATAGATATTGGCTTAGTATGCATCAGATTGACCGAGAAAAACTCCCATATAACAATGTTTTCTAAGCAATAAACTTTACTCTCTCTTTTCGCCCTTTTTTAAGTAAAAATTGGACAATTTATATTTAGTAATTACTTCTCCAGACGTATTATCTTGAATAAGGGCTTTTTGCCCAAAAAAGAAACAAAATATGTTCCAACACCCATGAGCTATGGGTCCCCTGGCTTTAACAGATAAGGGATACTTAGTATCATAACCGTGGTCCTGACAATACTGGTGTCCCTTCCATGTTCACCCCAAGTTCATGGTGTATAAATATATAATAAAATTAAAATAAACAATTTACAATAATAATCAGCGTTAGATCCCCACTTGGATAAAAAACACTTTAACTTTGTGGTAAGATTACCCGCTGTGGTACATGAGATTGAACAAAGAATTCTCACCATTAAGCAACGCAAAACAAACTTAGTGATGCAACTAACAAGCTAAAAAGCGAAAATTGGCAGTTAGCCCTGCTCATTGCCACCAAATCAGCCCTTCATGCCACCCATGATCGGGTAGGTTCAATAATTGAAGATATCAACAACTTACAAACTCAGATGGACGCTCTCCATCCTCGCGTAGCTCCCAGCAATAGCAGTTCTTCTTCAGGTGAAAACGCACCCCTGGTTTCAGTCCATGTAGTTTGACCATTAACCCCCCTCAGTGGCAAGTTCAAACTGTCATTTAAAGTGAAGTATGACCCAGGCGAAGGGAGTATCTTCTCTTTCCTATTTAGCTATAAAAGTGACATGGAGGAAGCTACTGACACCCAACGGCTCAAACACTTAACCAACTGTCTTAGTTGCATAGCTCAAGACTTTATGGTACCTCATTTAATGCATTCCCAGACTTGGGATGCCGCCAAGACCGCTTTGCTTTGGGAAATTGGGAGCTACTTTATTAAACCAAAAGCAATCTTTTCTGGGCATAGACCTCAATTGGGGAGAAGCCTTCACTCTGTTCCTCACCGTTTTTACTTTGAGGCTCAAATGTTGGTCACCAAAAAACGTCTTACTTTAGATGAGGCTATCACTACTTCAATTGTGGCATTTAATATATGCCTAACATTCTACTTTATCTTAGAGCGGTGAAGTCTAACTTGACATCTCTCCTCCATAATAAAGAAGCCATTTTGGAATTTTCGGCTGATCTTCTCAAACCCACTGGCCCCCTCGTTTTAATAACAATAAGACTTGGGCCCAAGTGCTAGAAATTACACCCCCAAGTCGCCTACCCCCATTATATCCTGCACTTTTTGCAAGGGAAACAACCATACTATGGACACTTGTTGCATCTTTCTAAGTAAGTCAGCAAAAGATCAGTCAGCATAGGGATAAAGAGGCTCACTAAGCTTATGACAATCAAGTGTCTAAGGATCCTTGTACTAGCTCTAATTCTATGCCCAGCACCTCGGGATGCTTTGTGTTAGTGGCACCTTCAGAAGTCAATGTACCTCTTCCTATCCACGAAATAAAAATCTTCAGCTTTCTTATTTTTATATTAGACAACTACCTAAACAAATCTTGGAGGTCATCTTTCTCTATGGAAAGCCAAGCGCTGAAAGATTAAACCTTTAAAAGCATTGAGCATTCCTGAGTTTAGCCGCGGCAAAATTCCTTCAATTACTTTACTAAAAAGCCCCATGGAAGTTTACTAGCCATAAATCCTCAGTTCAGCTCTTTAGTGGTTTGAGTAGATGTAGTCGTTTATAAGGTTAAAGTCTTGGCAATAATTGATACCAGATCACTGGTTTACGTTATATCCTCCCAGCTTATCCAGAAAATAAAAGGGGGGCACTAAACTTGATTCACAAATCTGAATATAGAAAGGCCAGTAATCGGCTAACTAACGCAATTGAGGCATATTCCGCCTTACCTCTTTAATTTAGAAAACTTCTAATTACTGCCCCCACTGCTGCATTAAAAATGATAACTATGAGCTGCACATTGGAGTCCAATTGATGCAGGAGTTCAGCTGCATCATCAACCATAAAGAAAAGTACCTTTCACCATTAGGGTATTGGATCCTATTAATATTTGATCTCCCAGTTAAAAGTAAAGGAGCCCCCAAAAAATGAACATGTCTCCTTGAGTATCCATCCTCCATTTGTAAAGACGAATATCAAAAATTAGGAGACAAAACTAAGTTACCCCCTGAGACTGTGGACGCCGAAGATGGGATCCCACTGTATGCCCCCATAAAATTACAATACCCTCTATCTCACAAGTTATTGTGGATATGGGGATCAAGATTTTCACCCTCAATCAAATTTTGGAGCTAAGTGGACAACCAAACCCTTCAATCAAAGAAGCGTTGACCTGCCCGGGGATTTTGGAATGCCTAAAGAAAATCTATCTCTATCCTATAGGGAATATAACAAATCAAATCTCCACGTCCCTCAGTATGCCCCTATTGCTTACATAAAACTATGTCCCATTGAAAGAATCACCAACGTGAGTTGTTTTGGCTCCTTACAAGATTTAGGATTCAATCCCCTACCCACAATAGCTCTTGTCAACCGAAGAATTGGAGAAAGTCTCATTCCTAACAATTCCAGAATGTCAAAGACCTCCTCAAGGAGTATGGTGATATCTTTTCCTTAGGTTTAAGTGACTATGGTAAAATGTTGGGGGTAATTTACCAATTTAAAACCAAGGATCACCCTCCATTCAAATCTTGGCCATACAGGAAATCTAAAGTGGAGGAAGCTCAAGTGGCCTTAGAGTTACAGCAACTTTTGGAGGCTGGGTTACTCGTGCCTTCTAAAAGCCCATGGGCTTCCCAGCTCCTATTAATTTGGAAGAAGGATGATTGCCGTCATGTTGTCTTGGATTATCGCCGCCTCAATTCATTTATAAGAAAAGATAGCTAACTATTGTCGTGTATAGATGATTCCTTACGCTTGATGTCAGGTTCCCACTTTTTTTCAGCTATATATCATGCCAATAGGTACTGGCAAATTGATTTGTAGCCAGAGGATCATGAAAAACGTGGCCTCATTTCAAGTAAAGGACTATTCAAGCCCACTCTAATGCCACAGGGGTTATGTAATGCTCCTGATACCTTCTAACGCGCCATAGATGGACTTTTAAGTGACATGAAACGTTTACGTGTACTAGTTTATCTTGACGATATTACAATTTTTTTCAAGAACTTTTACTGAGCGCATAGATTATCTTCAGAAAGTTATCCAGCGGGTACAACAAAGCTTGTTAAAACTAAAGCTTCAAAATGCTTTTTCTTTCAGAGCAAAATGAAAATTTAGGCCATAAAGAAGGTAAATCAGAATAGCTTCCATAGACAATAAGGTTGTGGCCATTTCTAAGATGTCCTCCCTAAGTCCCTACAATATGCACAGGTTTTTTGAGGATTTTGGGATATTATTGCCAGTTTATTCCTCATTTTGCTGACATTTCCGAGCCTCTAGTATATTTATTGAAGAAGGGGATACCCTTCCAATGGAAATAAGAGCAACAGCAGGCCTTTGGCCCATTATTCTCTGATCTCTTTCATTAACCAGTAATTATTATCCTAAGTTTGATAAATACTTTCTCATTTTTACCAATGCTAGTAATATAGCCATCAGAGCCATACTATCGAAGCATGATGAAAACTTAGTAGACATCCTATCGCTCAATATAGCAAATTCCTAACCAGAGCCAAACACAACTATAGTGTCACAGAGTGCAAATGCTTGGCGGTCCTACTGGCTAATAAATATTTTTGACCATATATAAGAAAAATTTTACATTAGTTACCAATCATACTTCCTTGCAATAGCTACAACAAATGAAGGATACTGATGGTAGGTTAGCCTGATGGGCGTTAAAACTCCAAAATTATGACTTTTCCATCATTCATTTGCTAGGGCTCATCCACTAAAATGTGGATTGTTTATCCAAGCTCCCCATATTAACTCTAACTGAACCTGAGGAGGATTGACTCTACATTCTATTAACTCAATTGAATTTATGGAAAGATGAATCTCCAATCCTTCAAAAGGAATTAGCAGAAAAGATCGGAGAATCTTCAGTTTAAAGACGGCCAACTGTACAAACTTGTGACCCAAAAATGGATGCCCTATGTATGACCTTCATATTGAACTGACGTCTTATTAGAGGACATTGGCAAGTCAGCCACGTAGCGGAATTTGGAAAACTTACCAGTGTCTCAAGACACAATATTACTGGGAAGGAATGCTTGTTTCAATCCAGGATGAATTAGAGTCCTGCCTAGTATGTAAAAGCCAATCTGGAACTTTTCTTAATCTTGACATACAGTGTTCACCCTGTGAACCCTTACATACTATTAGTATTGATGTTGTGGGGCCTCTTCCTCAAGCCTCTAATAGTCATCAGTTCCCTCTTCTAGCCGTGGAACATTTAACTAAATGTATTGAAAGTCATATCACTACTAACAGCTTTGGCAAAGCCACACCCACATTTTTATATAATCAGATTATCACCCAGCATGGGTGCCCTAACATAGTTCTTTCCAATAAATGGAGAAAACTTCCAATTTGTTGTTGCCAAAAGATTTATACAGTTTGATGGGAACCACACAGGTATTCTCCACCCCCTACCATCCTGCATCTAATGGAATGGTAGAGCGGGCAAATAGTACTCTAACTGAAACCCTCCAAAAAATGGCTATGACTGACCCCTTCATTGGCCCAATATTTGCCTAGTACAATTGTGGCATATACGATAAGCTATCATCAAATAATTAAAATGTCGCCCTTCCAAGCGTTGTACAAAAAGAAATCCCCATCTGCCTTCTAAAGTGCAGGCTATGCTTGACCAAGCCTTCCCCAAAGTCCCTGAAGTCACTATGTGAAGTATTGCCAATAAAATTAGCTGACTTCAGGCCTTGGCCTCAGAAAACCTATCTGCTACAACTAGTAGAGAAACAAATCATTTTAATGACAAATATAAACCACTGCACACCTTCCAACCATGTGACCTAGTCCTTTTCTACCATCATCGGCTGGGGATTATGATAAAAATTGGACACCAACTGATTGCGGCCCTACAAAGTCATTTATAAATGGGGCAACAAACACTCAATTTTAGAGGTCATTCAGGGTTTTGTGGCAAATCGCGTACATAGTCATTTTCTTTAACCGTTCTCCCCCTACGCCAAGATCTAGAAGGGGGTGTTGTCAGGATTCCTGCCCAAAACTGGAGATTTAGATGAGTTGGAAGATGGGATTTTAACCTGAACCGTCCAAATAGCTAGACCACTAACAGGGATAATCCCCAACAAAATTCCAGCCCTCTAGATGTTGGGGACAAAATTCTGATTAATTTCAAGCCATAAAATTAGGGTTTAAACCCGATCAATGCAGCAAACAAATCCCAATTGGAAATGTGAAATAGATCTTGGCTTAGTAGCATGGAGATTGACTGAGAAAAACTCCTATATAACAATGTTTTATAAGCAATACACTTTACTCTCTCTTTTTGCCCTTTTTAAGTAAAAAGCGGACAACGTTATTTTTAGCTATTATCCTACAGACGTAGTATCTGAAATAAAGAATTTTTGACCAAGAAAAGCAACAAGGTATATTCCAACACCCAGGAGCTTTGGGTCCCCTGGCCTTAACAGATTAAGGGATAGTGGTATCACACGTGGTCCTGACAAATGTATCAAAGATTGATACTTTTGAGAAGGACTACTGGACTCTATAGTGAAAGCTTTAGACACTTGCATCACTTGTAAAAAAGAAAACGCTGCATAAGGCTAAGTACAAGTATTAGTCCATGTCCCCTCAGAAGACATTCCATACCATCATTTAAATATCATAGGTCCATTACCTGAATCCACTGGAAGAAATAAACACATTTTAGTAGGGATCAAACATTTCACGACGCAGGTTGAAGCAATTGCCATTTCCATGCAGACAGCTAAAGCCACTGCTAATTTTTTGTACCAAAACATACTTATTGAGCAAGGCTGCCTGCATGTTCCAATATGGGAAAAATTAAGAACTTTACATCAAAAGTTTTTGTGGATCTTAGATACGATCATAAAATTTAACTACTATTCTCAGCACCTTACAACCCATCAACTTTTGGGATTTTAGAAAAAACAAATGTAACATTGGTTTATACTAAGCAAGATGGCCACTACTGATACATTTTTGGGAACAATATCTTTGAGTGCGTTGAGAGCTTATTAGATAAGTTTCATTGAATTATAAAAATTGTTTTATTCTAGCCTTATACAGAAGAAAACCTAGTGTCCCAGCCTTTATTAGCTCGTGAAATTACCAATGATAATACTGAAGACCCTGAGAAGGCACCAAGAAGATTATCTCAGAAGCTAATAGAACTTTAGTCAGAGGCAATGACGAATATAGCTTAGACAGTTACAATAGAAGTTCAAGCAGAAAATGCCACTCACCAACCTTTACCGTCTTTGAGATTTAAGACTTAGTACTATAATATCACAATCAAAAGCACCTTGAAGAAAAAAAATTAGATTTCATATAGATGGGCAGATAATTTCTCTTACAAATGTGGATATAAATACTCAACCAAGTGTTTGGAAACTGGAGTAACAATCAACTGCGTTCATAGCCAATTCTTTCATCAGTACTCACTGAGAATATTATTTATGAGGGTAATGTCAGATATTCTGATATCAGACATGATGAGAAGAATATTGACATTTTGACTCCCTCAGTCAAATTGAAACCTAGACCTGAGAAGGAGGCAAATATATTACCTCAATGAATTACCTGGATAAATCAATAGTCAGTACAGCTCTATTTAACTCTAGGAAAAAACCAATGGACCAGATTGAGCCTAGGATACACTAGATGAATACATGCCCATCATAATGATGGATTAGTCAAAGTCAGGTGACATCTACTCAAAGTGGCACTCGAAAAAAGCAAATTGATATGAATCCAAAATATATTAAAATCAAGAAGCTGCCAAATGATCAACTTAAGTGACTCTCAATCTCATCTGACTTAAATATTCTACTCACCATTTTTGCCTTATCAAAATTATGATACAAATGCATTATACCATCTGGTATGATTGACTGAACAAGAGCCTCTGTTCCAGATATAACCCTTCATTGATAATAATTCTTTTCTTTTTTGGGTCTATATTGTTAATTGCGACATAAAAAATCATATTTTATACTATTTTAAAGCAACGTTATTTATTCTATATCTCGTTTTGTTACTAGACTTCAATAAGTCCACTTTGCCATACTTACCATAGGAAGCATAATCTAGCTGGTGGGACATAAGCGGTGACTTGACTCCCTTTTTAATAAAATTCAATTGTTGTGCGACTCATGTATCTTCAATTATTGACTGTCAGGCTTCTTGGGCATAGCACCATTTTAGCTTAAAAATAAAAACCCTACATGATGGTAGTATTTTTCCTTTTTATATGTCTATAAAGCATTATGAAAAAGACACTGAAAAATATGAAGCACAAATTTATTAATAAGTCATAATGTGCAGAAGACCATGGTACTGGACTCAAGTTAGTCAAAAGTTTAGTTAAATAAAGGCTTCTAATAAGGAGTTTGGAAGTTAAAATACTATTTACACACAAAAGCAAGCCTTTGGGAGAATCCTCTGTAAAAGAGATAACCCCATCAATTTTGTAAATCTCTTCTATTAAGAGGCTCAAACATTCATTAGCCTGTAGCCATATTTTCCATTATTATGAAAAGCTGACGTGGTCGCAGAATAAGATTCTCATCCTGATGTTCATCTCCATACTCATGGAAAAGAGAAATCTCATTAACATCCTAGATATAGGAATCCTTTTCAATATCAGATATCATATTCAAAAAAGGGACCTAAAATGCTTTAATATTACATTTGCACCTCATGTTTGTGTTTAAAGTGGTGGAAGTAAGAAAAATTTAACTATTAATATTATTAATGATGTTTGCACTTGTTTGAGAAATGCTGAAAAAGAATAAGTAATTGAAATTTAGCCATAGAATGTAATTTTAATATGTTTAAAAACTATCAATACACATCGATGAATCCCCCCTCAGGTTGGGACCATCTAGTACTAAAAAAACTATCAATACGTTAAATCAGATGAGGTTGCCATGTGTTTAACTAGTTATGATGATATAGACTTCCAGATGGAAAGCTTTGATCTAGCTCTATATATTGATCAATTGATCAATTATAACTATCTTGATGAATAGACTTCTGGAATTATTTGGTCTTGTTTCCTATAGCTTTAAAGTACTCAAAATTGCAGGCGCATCGCCACAACATTTGGATTTACAATGAGGTTCCACCCAATAACATATCCAATTCTATAAATTAATTAATAAATGGTGATATTTTTACATTTACTATTGATTTTAATAAAAGGGCTCTAAATTGCCACTAGTTACCTATAAGCACCTAAATGATATCCTTAATAAAGTATTTTTTGTGTTAGCACTAGTTTTTATAGTTACTTTGATATTTTATCGTTATTTTTAACTAAAATTATAGCTCATATTGTGCTTCCTGCTTTTAAACAGGTAGCATTTTAGATTTAATAAATAAAGCCCCTTAAGAGACTGTTTAGCTGCATCTTTTGCAATAGTTGCTCTTACTTCAGGAAGTTTTTGTGCCAAAGATATTTAATGCAAGAAGTCAACAGTATGAGTGGAGGTTTATCTAGCAGAGGGAGTAATTCCTGATTAAAGGAAGGTGAACGCAAGGACTCTTAAAAGGTGAGCCTGGAGTACATTGGTTAAGGAAACATCTATAACAATTATTAAAAAGCCATTGGAGAGAATCTAGGAGGGGATAATGTGTGAGCGAAAAAACTGAAGCAAAAATTTCAGCTGCTTCCCACTGACACCATTGCAGAGCCTAATGCCTTTTTCCACTTAAAAATCAGCATACAAAAGAAAGCAGGTCAAACATTATCTTAAGCTGTCACCTTCCTCTTTAGCAAGGTTCTTGAACAATGAAGGAAAACTTGAGGATTATCTAGTCAACTATCTACAATCATATAATTAAAATATGCACTTTTTACAGTATAAACAGGAGGCAACAATTGGTGGTCTGGTTCTGTATACTTAAAAAATATCATCAATTTATAAATCTGGTCGCCCAGATTGACGCCAGCTTTTATCAGATCCATAGTAATCTTAAGTCAACTTCAAAAAGTGCTAAAAACTTTCACCAGTCCAGAAAATAAACCAAACTTTGTGCAAAAGTAAACGACATTAAAAAGAGATTTTTAGAACCATGTGGCCACAACCTGAGTGGAAAATGAATATAGACTATCATTACTAGAAAGCTGAAGTAGTAACACTAACTTAAAATATACCAAAATAGACCGTCACACCAATGACTCTTGCACTAAATAAAGAAGTATTACATGATCCTTAAATAACACTGATATTCAAAGGAAAGAGATGAAATCACAACTTATTATCACATTTACCTGAAACTCAGAGCTAGTTTAAAATTAGGGGTGTTTGAAAGAATTTAATGGATAAAAACAATTACATATAACTTAGTATTTATTTAAAAAGCAGTAAATTCAACAGAGAGATTAAAATCTATGAAAGTTACTATGATATATATATGGTCAAAAAGCTAGATCAAGGCACAATATTAGTAGAATACTTAGAGAAAATTTTTAATAAAATGCCAATTGACAAAAAGTCGAATTATAGCATGCAAAAAGATAAAAAAAGACATATAAAAGTGAACTAAAAATGGAGGAAACACTTAAAAATATTTTTTTAAGTTGGAAGAAGATTCATGCCATTTTAAAGCAAAAGGAAGGATTACAAAACTGTGTAAAGACATCTTCTGATCTAGTAATGATATAATAACTAAATACACACATGAAAACATAAGAAATGCCTGATATATTGGCCGCCTAACCAGAATGAAGCCAGCCATCTAAACAATATTTTTGATTAAATTTAAAATGATGGCACCTGTCAACACTGTTGATATACAAAGGCAAGCAAATGAACAGGTTTAAGGTGCTTGAAGTTTGATGTGTCTATTTTTGATAAAGTTGCATCAAGGAGCCAGAATTAACTAGATGGCTAAGGCTTACTGGGTAACTTTATTAAAAGTCCTATAATTAGGAAACTAATTAAAATAGATAAGCGAAAAACATTCCATGCTTTATCTGAAGCTTCCTACTTATAGGGAACTGGGGGTTATTTCATCTAGAATTTTCTCTTTTTAGGCCAACGACCAAGATTTCTCCAAACTCTTGAAAGGTAAAGAGGAACAGAAGATTTCCTTTGTACCATTATAGCCTTTCTTTCTCCAAGTAGTACATTTATTGCTATGTATTTAGGTGATTCTGGTTCTCTCTCCTTTGTCCTTTATTTTAGGTGATGATGCCTATGATAATTTATTATCACAATCAAAATATTAGTAGAGAGAAGAGATTTGAGTTTGACATTATCCAATCTATCTTTATACAAGGTTAAGTCCCAACAATGCCTCTCTTAAGATCCTGTTAGAAGAGCGGATCCTTCTTTTCCTTCAGTAATTTGAAATGAAGCTTAACCCTAAAAAGCTTTAAAAATTAACATAGAAATGCCCATTAAAATGAGACAAACCAACATTATGTCAATGCAATTGATGCCTGCTGTTCCAGCGTAAGTAGTGGTGCTCCACTTGGTTAATTTTTTTACTGCCACCAAAGCGTGCCCAGGCTGGATTTTCTAGCCCCATAACGCTATTGGGCGTTATGTCCCCCTTAAGACTTGGCCCACAACCATGCAAACCCCCAGGTGGTGTTCTGGAGCCCTTTGGTGCTCCCTCGGAGTAATTTGCATTTTAGCCATCAGATCAAATAAGAGGATCACTCCATACGTGAGCATCGCCATCATTGAGATGGTCATGGCAATTTTCAAACCTGTTGGATTTATAGATTTTCGCCCAATAAAGAAAAATTTTAGTTTAGGCTTCTGATCAGAAGCTGATGAAACAATAGCTTTTAAGCTGCCATTAATTTACAAAAACTCCTGTCCCAACTGTTCACACTTGGCTCCCAGATGAGGCCACTTTGGTGTCTAGTTCACCAGGTTGCCCTCCTACCTCACCCTGAGCGCCTCCGCCACAAACTCACAGAGGGCTTGACCATATATGGCGCAGAACCCATGTTGCAGTCATAGTTTCCAAATGAGGCGGATCATCTGCCAGGGCCTTGCGCCTTTTGATTATCCACCCTTTCTATTGTGACACCCATCTTGAAATTACCCCTTGTATGGTGATCAGATCCGCCCCTAATCACCCCTTCTGGGCGCACATTGAGAATGGCTGTGCCATTTGCCCCTTGTGCTTCAAATTGGATCATTCAAATTGCAAGTTCCCCATGGCTTCCGCCTCAACGCATCCGCCACCCCTCCCTCCAGCATTGGACCAGATGCGGCCACGCCCAAATTCTACAAATGGGGCTTGATCCTCCTGCACCCAACCTTGGGGAATTCTGGTGCTGCTTTTCAAAATAAGCAGCAAAAAAATATAATTTTTAATAAATTTATGAGTTTATAAAATCCTGAGTCAATGGCTGAAACAATTCTGACTGAGCTGCAGTGGTCAACTGCGAACAGCCAATCAGGTTCTGCCACCACACCAGATCCTGTGGCTGGGCCAGCGCTGGCTGAGCTAAGTTCATTTGAGTGTCTCTATTGGATTAATGATAGAAAACAGCTGTTCAATGTCAAGCTAGATTTCACTTTGGAGGAGTTTTAATTGGTCATCCTGTTTTGCACCCCCGCCATTTTCACCTAGAAAAGGCTTCCTGAAGTATAAAAATATAGTAAAATGGCAGTGGAAGATGCAGCTGCTCCTGCCAACACCATCCTTCACCAGCATCTCCATGGGGCAATGTAACACCTAGTTAAGGGTGTTCCCATTCCAAATACCCCCATGATTTTAATGAAGATGAAAATACAACAAATGAGGAGCTTGCTTTTGGTGTGAGCCATACTTGCATTGATGCTGAAAAAACTTTCTTTTTTTTTCTAAATTACCCCAAACTCGCCAGCGCATTAGAATGTTCACTTGTGTGCTGGCTCTCATAACTTTTGGTGAGCATTAAATTGCTAATATGCTGAGGCGATGGACACCACTGTCCTCATAAACAAAGAAAACCCACAACTATACCTCCTTATGCCACATGTCGCAGATGCTCCAACCTTAATGATGTCCACCATGGTCCACAAGCTAAAGTGGGCGCCAGAAAAAGCTTTCCTTAAAGCTTCATCACCATATGATATGGCTTCCTATGCTGATAACTTAGGGGCTATATTGAAACTTTTATTAATTATGATAATCCCTTTGTTTGTCTCCATTAAAAAATCAAGATGCGTGGATGTCCCCTTTTTGGGTTGGGAAGCACTAATGCTAAAAAAGATCCTGTCAGAGGGGTATGAAAACAATGTGTAATTGATCGTATACCCTGATGAATACCATTCCTTTCTCAACACTAACAATGGTTTATACAGATCCACTGTTATTTAAGACATTATAAGGCTTGATTAGTAAATAGTAAGCTTATAAGTTTTCCACTTGGTGTGATGGTGGTAAAACATCACAATGTCTCCAGTTTGATACATCAGCATGGAGAATCGCCATAAATTGCTTTTAACAGTCTCTTTACTGTAGTATGTACCAAGGCATCCATGTCTAAAGATTGCAATTTAATAATTTCAATTGTTAGAGCTCTTTGTACGATCTCAGAGGTCTCATGAGTTGCTAAAGATAGTATAGCTTGTAGGGGCGGCAAAAAAGTTATTCTACATAAAGTGTCTTAAAATTTACATCTTTATTTCCCAGTAGTGGCTAATCCAATAATCAAGGAAAGCACTTGGTAGGAGACATTTCATCAGAATGATCAGTAGAAGCAATTTCCTTGGAATGGAAATGAAAGTCCATTTACCTTCTCTAAAGCTCCATTTTGTGGAAGGATTGTAGGGTGCAAAAAAGCTTGTTGAGTGGTGATAAAGTAGTCAATTTATGTACCACTTTGAAGTAAAAGTTAGGTCATTGTTGGATAAGGGCACCCTCAGTCTATCATGCTACATGAAAAGATGTCAATATAAGACTAAGACGGTTGTTTGGGTGGTAGCTGTAGCGACAGATTTGCTTTATTACATTTGTTTAAATGTTTTAAGGCTAATATTAAATATATCAATGACATGGACTCGTGTGTGCAATAGATTATAAAGTTGATACTTAATAAATGAAAAGGGGCTGATTGAGAAAATGCTTAATTATAAAATCTCATTTTAGATTTGTCAAGATGATGACAAGTGATAAAAGCATAAAAACAACTTGAATTATGTTATGCATTATACCTCAGAAATTATGCTACTTGACTTATTGATGAGTCTTGCATACCGCTCCATGATTGTTGATAGTATGATTATCCCTAAACATTTCAGTCAAACCATAGGGACAATTTAATTAAACTATTTCTTATACTTATTATACAGCATACCTCAGTTTGAATTAGTACTAGTCGTATTCCACTTGAATTTATTATGGTTTCTGGGGTTTCTATTGTCCACAAGTCAGATTGACAGAGGAGATCATATAGGCAGTCCTTTTTGGTGTATAGAACAGTCAGGACTTACAAATGGGAGAGCCCATAAGCATTTTAATGTACTGCGCCTTTGATAACCAATTGAGTAAATGTAATTCTGTAAAAGTAGGTCCATTGGGCCAAACGACCTCAAGACCATTCATATGTTGCATTTAGCGGAGGAAGCTTAGTAAAATATTATGAAGTGCATTCCATAAATTAGCAGATGGAAATGCTTGATGGAAAGAATTATGGCCAAACACTCAGAATTAATGATGTTAAAAAACTTGTTCATCCTTATACAAGACTTTGCAAATTATGATAGGGGTGATCCACTTGGATATTGTTATTCTGTGCCAAAATGACATTGATGGCAACATTGCTGGCATTTGTTGATGAAAAAGGCTTATTGATTTGTGTTGCATCAACACAGGAGGCTTGTTTAGTGCCATACTAACGCAGCAAAAGATTGCTTTTTCTATATTTACTAGTGGAAGGGCAAGTTAACCGTGATAGTTAAACAAGGGTTCCATAAGCTTGTTAAATTAAATTTAATGTTGGAGATACCCTAAAATCCCCAAGAAAACATAAATGTCTCTCAGACTTCTTGGTCAGGACATATTATGTATGGCAATGATCTTTTCAGTTGATGGTTAGATTTATTTTCATTACTTTATAGCCTAAAACTCAAATTTATTATAAGCGGCGCACTTGAAAGGCTTCAACCTTAAAGAGCCTGTTATTAAAATAATCAAAGAAGAGCCGCAGGTGGTCAAGATGAGAGATAAAGGTTTAGGAGAAAACATCAAATATTGTCTAGATGTATTATAACGCAGGACATCTTCAGATCCTCCAGAATGCCATACATGGCTTTCTGGAAACTAGTAGTGATAAACATAGCCCCTGCAGCATTCCAGTAGTTTGAAAAATTACTTTTTTTGTGATGAGAGTGCACTTAGATCATTATTCTTGGGAAAGGTTTATCCTCCAATACCCACTGGCTAAATTCATTGCTAAAAAACTTCAAGAAGACTATTATATAAAGGGAACAATTAGTACAGAGTAAGGAGTAGCTGTCTTTCCATGTGATTGGGTTTAATTTGTGTTAATTCATCACCATGTGATAGGTTACATCTTTCTTCTTCACCAGGAGCAGGAGCAAGGAAAAGGGCTCTATGACTACTACAGGTCAGCTTCTAGCATTTTATCGGGTCTACTTCACTTGTGTTTTTCTATAAACTTTTGAAAGGCTTAGTATGTATTTTTAAAGCTTCTCCTGTATTACTCAAAGGGTCACCCCATTCATTTTTTCAAGCTTGTAAGATCCAAAAAAAGTTGTCAGAGTATATTAGCTAAAGTTTTCTCAACAGACTTCAAAAATCATTGGTAAGCTCCAGAGTAATTTTATGTTTGATGGTGGCTATAGTGGGAAAGTCACTATGAAATCCTGCAAGGTACAAATTTTTGCACACTATATAACTCATCAACAGGCAGCAGTTAGCATAAGCTATAGGGCTCTTTTTTCTTATGAAGCGTGGAATTGGGGTCTTTTTCCTAAAAAAACTGAAATGGGGCCTGAGTAGCCTCATTAAGATGAATGAGCAGGGAAGGATCTCCTTGACAGAAGGATTATCTATCCTACAAATTTCCCAATTTAGTCCTATTAGAATATGTACTTGGATTTGAGTGTCTACAATAACATGTTCCTAAGCTGGTACTACTACCTGGGAATATGCAAATATAGGCTTTCCTTATCAAGCATCAGCATAAAGGGGAAGCATTTTCACATGCGGCCCTACATTATAATACTTTATCTGATAAGAAGCTCAATCATCTATTATAAGGCATATTCTTTTCTTGGTCTTGTTTTTCTTGGAGATGTGAATTTGGTAATTTAAGTGACACCTGGAACCCAAGTATAGACAGACTGAATTCATATAGATTGATAGTTCAGAATGTTTGCATATAAATTGAGTTCCTAATTATATGCCGTATTTTTGGTTTTCAATAACCACATCAAAAGAAGTTGCAGTAGCTTCCCAAAATAAATGTTCAAGGCTAAATAAGCACCCTAAACTGGTGCACTTGTGGCCCAGATGTATCATAATCAAAATTATGTTAAAGATCAGGTTCTAGTTTAACTTGTATGACCAGCTTAGAGGATATAACATTCAACAAAGAAGTAGTGATTACAATTGCGTGTACTTTTTACTAAAAAACATAACCTCCACTTTAGTAATTGAGTCCCCAGATTAAGGTTATAAGGTAAAGAAAGAAGTTGGATTTACATAGAGCTAACAAAAGTATTCGAAAGTGCAGTAAATATGTTCAGCAGATATTAGAAAATCGTTGACATCAGGGGCAGCAGATGTGCTAGCCTGAGAGGTAGATGATTGAGGCATAAAGTGAAAGTTACTAGAAAAGCCTCTCCCTTCACGTTGACAGGGCTTTCCCCTTCTAATCTGCAACTCTATTGTAGCATACTTTAGCTATAAGCCAATGTCTTCCACAGAAAATCATTGTCATTGCTCTTATTAGACTCCTTCTTCTGGAGAGCACTGACCTGTCAGCGTCAGCTGGGAGAGTAGCTGAGCTTAGAAGCTTTCTGGATTAGACTAGTTTTAGATCTCAACGAAGGTCTCTTTGATGTCCATGATTCTTGTTAAGTTTCTCTTGATGGCGCTGATATGTAATTTCCCGTATGGGCTAGAAGCCAAAGCTGACATGGAAGCTGTGATAGCGTCATCAAGGGAAATACAGTAACAAAACACCAAGTTCTGGGCCTCAAAGTAGAACAATTGGCACTTTTTAGTCATCATTTCTCCATGTTTAATGTAAATACTCATGAATGTCATGGTTGGATGACATTATAGTAGGAACTGATGCTAGAGATAAGGCTGGGCGACAGGAGGCCCAGAAGGTGAAACTTCAGGCTCTCCCTGACCTGAAGCACACCTTAGATCAACGCTGGGTGTAAGCCAAGCATGCCCAGGTTGATACCAAGGGGGTGCAAAACGCCCAGCCTCTGATCTCGGCCCAGACATTAAAACGAACGATTTATGTTGTAAATGATGATGGTTTAATTCAGTTTATTGGAGAGCAAGGGTTCGAGTCCCACTCAAGTTATGAAATTTTGAGCTTGGGTACAATATGAATTCAATTGATTACTCGAGTGAAGGCACTTTTGGTGTATTTTACTAAAATGGACGGAAGCATCTGTTTATTGGAGTGTCAAGGCTTGGGCACATTTCCACAGAACCTAAATTTCCCCAGCTCATTTTAAATATGTTTTTGCGACCAACATTCCTTGTTGGTCAACTTTTCTTAAATAAAACCACCATTATTTTACGTTTTAATCAATGGTTCCTTGGGCAAACTTGGTGGTGGACATCTTCGGGGAGGTCTCCAACCATGTGGGCCACTACCTTATCTCTCAATTTACCAACATTCCAAGGTTCCTGTGGGCCGCCCAGGTCCCCTCCAGATCGAGGCACCCAAGCCCCCTGACGCCAAGCTACACTTGATTATGGACGCCCCTCTGAGGTCCACTCAAGTAGTGATGTTCCTTACTTACCTGGTATTATATGTTGCTCTTTACATCCTTTCCTGGGGTACCCTTTGCACTGGCACCATTTGAGGTGCCTTCCTACCCATTCTTCTAATGGCTAGTTCCCTAGCAATGTGGGTTTGCATCCCACATCACCTTGCTGGTAACAAGAGAGTTACAGACACTCTCTTGACAATGAAGTCTTTTTTCTAAGAAGAAAGGGTGTGATTGCTGTTTAAATTCTTTTATCTAAGAAATTTTAATTTAGCTTCAGGTTTGGCTGTTTTTAACTTAAAACCCATGCTTTTATGTTATGAGGCTCAAACAGGTGGTAAGATGTTTAACTTTTCTGTTATTGGCAGCTTCTTCCATGGCCCTTTTATACACATATAGGAAGGAAACGATACTACCTATAACTGTCACTTGCTATTTTTATAAGTTAAGGTTTAAAGTTAGTGGAAAAAAGTAGATGAACGTTAATCCCAACCTCTACAGGAAGTGCTATATTGAAACCTAGATATTATTGTACCCATTATAAAAATTTTGTCAAGATGATCCCACAAATAGCTCACATCATCCTGTAGCTCTACCCAATGGTTCATTATTATGGTAGTGGTGGCTGTATGTAAATTATTATTCTTAAAATCTTGTAAAATCTAGCTTCAGGGATTCTATAACCCCTAAACTGAGAGCTTTTCTGCTATGATGGCCTTGACTTTTTCATCAAGATATAAAACAAGTCAGAAATAAAATATAATTGGACACCATATAGTTGGGAGAGGAAACTGACATCTATGAACCAATCTTCTAAAACTTAAGGGTCTAGTTAAGAGTCAAAGGGTTGTCCCTTAAGATTCATGACACTTCCTTGAGCTACACCTGATAAATAGATTTTTGTCTTACAGATTTTTATTTATTATAATTTATAATTTTAGATCTTGAACTATCTCTTCTGGCTCAATTATGACAGGCCTGGGTGGGCCTATAGGGATTGGAGCTGGCGGAAAATCAACTTTGGGCTCTGCTAGTTGGCAGGCTAACCAGTATGAAGACTGGTCAGCCCTTGCCATTTTGCCTTAGGCGTCAGGGCTAGCAGCACTGGCTAACCCCTTGGCATGTCACCCGCACCATTTTGAGGATCCCCTATACTTATACCCTAAACAACGAAATAAATATAAACTTAAAGCATAATAAGAATGGGCAAAGGGAGATTTTTATTAAGAAGGAAGCGCCAAGTATTTATACTAGTACAAAAGGGCTACTGCACCCATCGCTGACCTATCAGCTCTTCTGCTGGTTCTTCCAGCCAACCACTTCTCTTCTTCTTCTTCTTCTTCTCTATTTACATTATTCTTTCCTGGCGTCAACCCTCTCACACCATCCTTCCCAATGTACAAATTAGTTTTGGTTCATCCTCGGCCTTAAGTCACCAGTGAACCATATAAATAATTAATCCAAATAATGTCAAATTTGTATTCAACCTTTGAGTTGATATAATTGCACCAGAAACCACTTTGGTTGCTTGCTTTGACTTGGAATATCTCGGCAACTTGCTGAAATCTATTCTTATCTAATTTTGCGAATAAATGAGGCACCAGAAACAACCTTGGCCACCTCAAATCATAATTGTTGGATCCACCAACATTGGATCAGACGGCGAATTCATGGATGAGTAAAACATTGGCTTTTCGCTAGAAATCCCACAACAGACCATGAATGGCCATTGGCATTGATCACTGATTCCGCTGACTTGATTGGATCATCCTCGGCTAACAGTCACTGGTGATCCTTCTACTAATTCAGGGCCACTGATTGACACCACTTGAACCTAAGTACCAAACTCAGCGGAATACTAATTTTGGCTCAACCCAAATTAAGGAGCAACTAACCAGTAATCAAACTAATTAACACGAAATTCAGTCAAAAATTCATTCCGCCAGGATTGGCCATATCATTCCAAGTAACGCTAAATCATTGGAGGATTACATCTGGTTAAAATCACGACATTTCCCCCCACTTAACCAGAAGTTTCTTCCTAATTCCAAACTGAGCGTGTGGGGCGGGCGTCCAGGGCTTGCCCCTCCCCACCACCAACAATCTTTGGAACCAAACCACAGTGGCGCATAACCGCCACCTCTTAACCAACCTTTAGCTACTTAAGCACCAACCAGCAGAGTCCCCCTGTAGTGAGCACCAATGTCGGAAAATCGACTTTGGGCTCTGCTAGTTGGCAGGCTAATTAGTATTAAGACTGGTCAGTCCTTGCCATTTTTCTTTAGGCGTCAGGGCTAGCAGCACCGGCTAACCCCTTGGCATGTCACCCACACCATTTTGGGGATCCCCTATACTCATTCCCTAAACAACGAAATAAATATAAACTTAAAACATAATAAGAATGGGTAAAGGGAGATATTTATTGAGAAGGAAGCGCCAGGTATCTATACTATTTACAAAAGGGCTACTGCACCCATCACTGACCTATTGGCTCTTCTGCTGGTTCTTCCAGCCAACCACTTCTCTTCTTCTTCTTCTTCTTCTCTATTTACATTATTCTTTCCTGGCGTCAACCCTCTCACACCATCCTTCCCAATGTACAAATTAGTTTTGGTTCATCCTCGGCCTTAAGTCACCAGTGAACCATATAAATAATTAATCCAAATAATGTCAAATTTGTATTCAACCTTTGAGTTGATATAATTGCACCAGAAACCATTTTGGTTGCTTGCTTTGACTTGGAATATCTCGGCATCTTGCTGACATCTATTCTTATCTAATTTTGCTAATAAATGAGGCACCAGAAACAACCTTGGCCACCTCAAATCATAATTGTTGGATCCACCAACATTGGATCAGACAGCGAATTCATGGATGAGTGAAACATTGGCTTTTCGCTGGAAATCCCACAACAGACCATGAATGGCCATTGGCATTGATCACTGATTCCGCTGACTTAATTGGATCATCCTCAGCTATTAGTTGCCGGTGATCCTTCTACTAATTTGGGGCCACCAATTAGCCCCACTCAAACCTAAGTACCAAACTTGGCGGAATACTAATTTTGGCTCAACCCAAATTGGGGAGCAACTAACCAGTAATTGAACCAATTAACACGAAATTCAGTCAATAAACCATTCTGCCAGGATTGGCCATATCATTCCAAATAACACTAAATCATTGGAGGATTCCATCTGGTTAAAATCTTGACAGGAGCCTAGGAGGTCCAGATCCCTCTTCTAGACCTGAGGGTCTTGTCAATTTTGATGGCCCAGGAGGGCCAATGTCCTCCGATGGCCACATTGATCCTGGGTCCAGGAGGACCACAATCTCCTTGAGGTCCATGATTCCCAGTGGACCCCTATGTTCATGGGGACCTTGGTATCATGAGGGCCCTTTGAGACCAGAAGGGCCTTGCTCTCCTGGGCGTGCTTGTCTTAAAGCTTTCTTCAAATTGTATATAAATTGTCCCCATTGACCTTCAAAGTTAGAATTACAATTTTAAAAATAACAAGATACTATGTGTGGCCTGAAAGTGAGCTTCAGGCATAGAGGCATTCAATCAAGCTGTAAGTTGATTCTGAAAATATATAATTTTTCTCAAACCATTAAAGCCATCTGGTATGGACCTCAATAACTATACTCTGATTATTAAAAATCACATATCTGTTTCCTTGCACAAAGAAGAAAGAAGGTTGATAAAAAACATAGATGGAGGATTGAAGGGACTAAATCAGGCCCAATTGCCTCAGTACCTCTTGATGGTTCAACTCTAAAATTAGCATAATATGTTAAGAAGTGCATAAAGAGCTTCAAAGATACTGTTTGCCCTTGTTCCCAATTTAGTGGCAGGCTGACTAGGAGCTAAGTATATGTCTCTCATAGTGGAGAAAACACAGTTGCTCTTACCCTATAAGAACGTGTCTTAGGCATAAATATACCATCAAGCAGTTGTTGTACAACTGAGATAAGGTTGGCAATTGTTTTCTGATGTTTTTTTGGTTCAAACGAGGCACTTCTTCTTTATAATAGATGTAAATTCAAGTTTAGCTAGGAAAGGGACGCCTACTTCAAAACAAACATCGGTAATTCAATTGGTAAAGATTAAGACATGCTATTTTTATAGGTTTTTTGATATGAATAAAAACCATCATTGTATGTCCTCACTATTTGAAGGCAACTCATATGAGTGGTAGGAGCAACAGTCTTCTGTTGGCACTACTGATACTTAGTCCAAACAAAAAAACATTTTTTGAAGCTTCTTGGAGTTGGAAGTAGATATTTCCTAATAAAGTAAGCAAATGGCCAGAACTATTCGATGGAAAAAGCTTTCTGTATATCCTCTTTATAATTTTCAAAATTAGGATACATATATTATTATTTAAAGAGAATGATGTTATTTGCTTTACTGAAGCTTAAATATTTATATAGAACTGGGTCTTATCACATCTGTAATGGTTTTGGGCTAAATTAGGATCTCACCTCTAATTTAAGTAAGTGAAAGAGACAAAAATATTTACTTTGTGCCATTGTAGTCTTTCAGAAACTTCATGGTAGTCTCTTTGACGCCTTGGTTTATATGAGACCATCTCAATTCCTCCTTTTACCTTTGTTTTAGGGTATAATGCCTCTAACAATTTACTATCAGCAATCAAATTATTGGTAGAAAGGCGACATTTGACTTTAATACTATTAAAGTAGTTTTTGTAAGAAATTTAGAGGCCTAATAGCACAATTTAAAGAAGTATGCGTAATTGTGACAAACTTTAAAGCTTCCAGAATTTAATAAGAATAATATTCCAGTCTTTTCGAACTTATTGAGATAGTCATGGTAGGATGTGGTTATTGTTGGAGCTATTATGATATTAAATTGTCTGGATATAGAAAGTCAAATACTTTTTTAGCACTAGGTGGTCCCAACCTAAAGGGGTGATACACCGATCTCTAGAAAGTCAAATATTGTCCTTCCCATATTAGCATCTAACAAATGGACTTATAGTGAGGCAAAGGATGCAATTATGGGTATTTGGGAGCCATGCATGCACTACATATTGGAACAAAAAATATGTTCATTTAGATTAAGAAGGAAGATACCATAGATACCTTTGCAAATAAATTTACCAAAAAGCTCATATACTCACTGGGTCAGTTGTGATAAATTATTTCTATGCATATATTGCAATAAACCTACACTTCTTCCATAAAGAGACTTTCAACGAGATACTTAAACCTTGAATGGAGATATGAAAGCATAACAGTTGGTAGAATTTTTAAAATTTGTGTGACAACATTTAATACCAAAACAAAACCACAATATATACACATACAATGAAAAATACGCATTAAGATTTGCTTTTATTACAAAGTAGTGGCCACTAAGGATCTCTTAATATTTCTTTTGTAGACCCAAAACTGCCAATGCAAAAAAGAAGACTTACCTGTTATAAGTGTTACAGAGTTGGACAAGTTTATGGAAATTGCAGAATTTATAAACTTTGATAATGTTTTTGTACCTACTGACAAGCAAGTATACTAAGTGAGAAACGGCCAGGCGTAATAGGCAAGGAACAGTTTTTCCACTTATGCTCAAGTTGCATCTTATTTATAAGGATAACAAAATTGTAAAGGAAAGTAGGTCGCCGGAGGTTACTGAAGGTAAAGCTCTATATATGGTGTTGAAATTTATATAGTAGGCTAGGAGAAGGCACGCCATCCTATACAATTGCTGATTATAGCCAAATAATTTCTTGAATCAAAACGCACATCAAACGACCAGGAGTTAGAGTAGAAAAGGACTATGTTAACTGTTATTTATTAAGTGTGGTCTAAATTGAATGTGCGCAAAACAACTTGCCAAAGTCTTGACATAATTGTCAAAGGCGTTGGTATTAAGTTTAATAGAAAGGGCAATTGAGGCTTGATTTGTAGACATGAGCTGATCATCACAAAAAGAGTTTTAGCCAAGCTTATGTTTAAGGTGGACCCAATTTAAATATAAAATGCTATAAAAATATAAAGTACAGAAATGCTATATATGAATAGATATAGTATTTGTAGCAAGGTCCCAAGTTTAATGAGTTAATTTGGAAGCTCAGCACTTTTTAAACCCAATCCATGCTTATAATTTTAATCAAAGAAATCATTTTTTTGAAAACAGACAAAATAAACTATCACATACTTGCAAAATCTATTGATTTTTGGGATTAGAGTATCTTGAAAGCGTCTTGTCCTGGCATCATGAGGATCAGTTTAGACAGGTAGAGCTAGAACCCACTATTATTGTCAATAACATTGGAAAGGTCGCAAGTACCTTTTTAGGACTCTAACTTTGACTCTTGAATTTTGCCATACTTAGTTTCAAATGGGAAGTAAACTCCAGGAAAAAATCTCACTAGCTGTGACATCACTCCCCTCTCTCCAGGATAGGGTTCCACTCTGCCAGAGGGGACATTGGCTGAGGTCAAAGTTTCTTGACGGGTGGACAGCTTCATAGCTAACATCAAGGCTTAGGTGACAGGACCTAGAGCAGAAAGGAACTTTCATGGATTCACTGATCAGCTCTTGGGCATTGGTACAGTATCTGTGGGACACCTGGATGTTCTTAGTTTCAGTGAAGCGCTTTCAGGATACTAGTAATGAGGGATACGTTTTTAAAGTTGGGAGGCAAGGATAGCTTTTTATATTGCGGCTCATTATCTACCATCACTGGTTCCAGGTAAAAAGCATAGAGACTGCTTTTGGGGGCAAAATACATTTTTTAGAGGGTGCTTAATACTTAGATGGATGAAGGTAGATCTATTTGATAAACTGAGAGGCCTAAATTTGGGTTAAATTTGAATGACTAACGCGCATGGGACCTTATTTTCAACAGGGCTTACATTTACAAGTTTTTTGGCGTATACCATCAACAGGCCAAAAGTCTTATGTTTAAGACTCTCAATTCTTTGTAACAGAAAAGTATTTGTAGACTCATAAAGCATCAGAAAGAAGGTCCTTTTCTTCATGATGAATGTCTCTTACCTCTCTAACACATTCATTTGCAGCTCAAAATGTTTACTCTAGTTATTATTTAGCTAAATTTTAGGAGTTTTTAGCCATAGAAAAAAAGGTCATGTGCCTGTTAAGGCTGGTGTATCAGTTGTGTTATGAAATTGTGTTATTGGAAAGTGAGAGACCCAATTGTGCTTTTTAACGTTAGAAAGCTTCGCAGAAGTGCTCAAAATCTTGGTTCATCCTCATTTTCTGTCCATCTGACTGAATATGGAATGCACTGGATTGGCATCGACATATATCTCAGATGGATAACATTGCTTTCCAGATTAGGGATGTACATTAGGCCATGGACACTCATGATCTTTTGAAATGCTATGCAGGAAGAAGATGTGAATAATGAACAAGCGTGAAGTTTGAACAGACATGATGGTGGTTTTACAGGGGATGAGATAACCATTATAATGAGTAGATCAACTACTAACATTACAGCGTCATAGCCATTGATTAAAGGGAGTTCATCTAAAGAAGTCTACATATACCAATGGCCAGGTGCCCTCAGTTTCTTGAAGGGGTATCAGAAGGCCAAAAGCCTTTTAGCGGCTGAATTTCTAACAGCCTTTACATTGGGTGAAATTTTTGTAATTTGGCAACATCTAAGGCAAAGCCTTTACAGATGTAGAAGTGTTGTACTAACTCAACAGTCTATCTTTGCAAGGATGGCATGCAGTGGGGGTCAAGAGCCTCGTGGATTACCTCTGCTCTCAATGGCCTGGTGGGACCCACCATTTAATTTAGTAAGTATAAATTTTTTGATAAGCTGATAGCCCTTGTCTAATGGTTCGCCTTTTTCTTTAGCAAGCTTGATTTATATTTAGATTTTTTAAAGATTTGGAGCTCAGGTGGTTCTGAAGGTATCGCTTTAAAGGAAAGTTGAAAAAAGAGGGCAAAGTGGGCATACAGAAAGAAGAAACGTCCTAGGTTATTTTAGTATGTTTCTTGATAAATTTCTGAGTTAAATAAAACAATCAAAAATAACCCAAAGCTATAAAGAAAAATTTCTTTAGAGATATCACGTTTGGGTTGGAACTAAGGCATTAATTGGTGATATAGGATACTGCATACTTGGAGGAGTAGGTCGCGGCATAGGTTCCACTTTTGCGCCCAACAGTAAGTTTCACCTGAACCTCAAACCAAGGCCAACCATTACATTGAAAGTTTTTTACATAAGTTTATATTAAAGAGCTTTAATAACAGGAAAGGTTAAGGCAGAAACAACTTTGAATTCTATTGAATACCGTGAGTATATGAGGAAAGTAAAAAATCAGTTGTTTTACTAAGATATGGGGAAGCTTGCAAGAATCAAACGCTTATTGGATACTGATCCATGCTAAAAAGTTTTTGTTTTATATTGAGATCCAAACTTTCTGATTTTGACTAAACTCAGATATATCGTAGTAGGGATTTCTTGGATTTTTAGACAATTTTCATTAATTTTCAGCCGTTTATAATCAGTAACTTCAGGTCTGACTGTTAAAGTTAGAACCCATTTTCAATCAACGACATTAGATAAATCATTAGTTTCACTCAAGTGTTCTGGCCTTACAATCTGTGGATTAAGTGGCTTAGACTTGAATGTCAGTCAATCCCATGTAAATTGTCACTAACTGTGACACCACCCTCCACTATTGGATGCGGTTCCACTCCGCCTGAAAACACATTGGCCAAGGCAAAACTCCTTATGGGGGGTGTTTAGTGTTGATATTCCCACACAATGTGGAGTTTGAGATGTGTCAGCCAAAAGAAATCGAACCCAATCTGACAAAATTAATGAGGATAACCCCTGATGAAACTCACAGCCTTTCAACATCAGGGATCAACCTCAACTCATTTGGTCGACCATTATTTCCCCAGAGCTTCCAAATTTCGGTGTTCAGGCCAAATCCATGCAGTGAGCAAAACCTTTTCAACCAAAATGACCATCCTGCCTCTGAAATCCTTTAATTGGTAACAAATATAGATCTTATCTTGGCATGCTTGGGAATTATTAAGAAAAACTTTCATAACTCCCATATTTTTGAGTCTAAGAAAAATAAAGAGAACTCTCTATTTTTCCACTTTAAGTTAAAATTGGCCTACTCTATCTTTTTAGAAAAAAAGAATAGTCAGGAACTACAACTCCAGGGGTGTTAATTTGAGAAAAGACATTCTGGCTAAGGAAAGCAAATATGTATAATCCACCTCCCAGGAGCTTCTGGTTTTTGGCCTATAACTTGAAAAGGGACAAGAGGTCTAAACCCCTTGGTCCTGAAAAAACTGGTGCTCCCTGCCAGGTTTGCCCTTGAGTTCAAGGTGCAACTATTTTACTATGTATAATTTAGCGTCAGATCCCTCTTCAGATCAGGAATGCCTTAAACTTTTAGTCAAATTACCCGCTATGATAATTGATATGGAGCAAAGATTTCTAGACCTTGAGCAACACCAATTTGAGCTTTAAGATGCAACTACTGAGCTTAAAAGCGAAATTAGGCAGATAACCCCTTTCATTACCACAAAATTGGCCCTTTGTGACAACGATGATCAGGTGGATTCAATTATTGATGATTTCAACGCATTAAAAAATAAAATGGAAGCCCTCCGCACCTAAAAATCTTCCAGCAATATCGATTCCTCTTTTGGTGAAAATGCCCTTAGTGTCAATCCACATCTTTTGGTCATTAACACCCCCCAATGGCACGATCAAACTGTCATTTAAAGAATTTACTTCCCAGGTGAAGGGAGCATATTAATTTCTTAATTTTATTATAAAAGTGCTATGGAGGAAGCCATTGACACCCAACAGATAAAACACTAACTAACTGTCTTGGTCGCGTAGCTCAAGACAACATGGCACCTCATCTAATGCTTTGCCAAGCTTGAGAAGACGCCAAGACTGCCTTGCTTTGGGAATTTAGGAGCATACTTTATCCAACCGTGAAGCAAACTTTTATCAGTTTAAGACTTAATTGGGGAGAAATCATCACTGAGTTCACTCACCATTTTTACCTTGAGGCTCAAACGTTGGTTGCAGAAAAACGTCTTACTCTAAATGATGCTATCACTGCTTCATTATTGGCACTTAAAATATATCTAATATTATACTTTATCTTAAAGAGATGAAGTCTAACTGGACGTCTCTCCTTTATATCAAAGAAGATATTTTAGAGACTCTGGCTGAACTACTCAAACCTACTGGGCCCAATCGTTTTAATATTAATAACAAGCCTCATATCCAAGTGCTAGCAGTTACACCCCAAGTCGCCTACCTCCAATTATACTGCACTTTTTGCATGAGAAACAACCATACGTAGACACTTGTTGCATTTATCTATGTAGGTCAGCAAAATATCAGTCAGTATAGGGTAGAAGGTCCATATGCTGACGACAATCAATTGCCTCAAGACCCTTGTTCCCCAACTATTTCTATTCCTAGAACCTCAGGATGTTTTGTGTTAGCTGCCCTGGCAGAAGTCAATGTACCTCTTTCTATTTAATGAAATAAAAATATTCAGCTTTCTTGTTTATATATTGGGCAGTTACCCCAGAAAATCCTTGAGGTCAGTTTCTATATGGTAAGCCAAGCACCAGCAGATAAAACCCTAAAAAGTATTGAACAGTCCTGAGAGTGGCTGAGGCAAAATCATGCACTTGCTTTTCTGCAAATACCTAACAACAGTCTAATAGTGGTTAATTCCCAGTTCAGATCTTTGGTGGTTTTGGTAGAGTTAGTCGTTCACAGGATCAAAGTCCTGGCAATAATTTATACCGGTTCATCAGCTAACATTTTATCTTCTCAACTTATCCAGAAGATAAAAATGGCAAAGTTTTGATAATGAAGCTGATAATGGAACGGCAGGTAGTCATTCTAATAAGGCGATTAAGGCGTATTCCGCCTTACCTCTTTAACTTGGAAAACTTCTAATTACTGCCCCCACAGCTGTATTGAAAATGATAACTATGAGTTGCTTATTGAGGTCCAATTGATGGGTAGTTTAACTGTTTAGTAACAGTAAGGAAAAATACCTCTTGCTATTAGTGTATTGAATCCTGTTAATATTCAACCTCCCAGTAAAAAAAAAGGAGGAGCCCCCCCCCAAAAAAAAATTAACATGCCTCCCTGAATATCCGTCAGTCAATTGTAAAGTTGAGATCAAGTCTTAGGAGGAAAAACTAAGTCACCCCCTGAGGCAGTAGACGCCAAAGATGGGATTCCTTGTATGCCCCCCATCCAATTACAGAACTTTCTGGCTCCTAGTCATTGTAGATATGGGATTAAGATCTTCACACCTCCTAATCAAGTTTTGGAGCTAAGCTGACACCCAAAACCCTTCAATCAAATAAGCGTTGACCTGACCGTGGATTTTGGATCATGCCTATGGGAAATCTATCTTCATCTTATTATATAATTTAACGAATTAAAACCTCAAATTCCCTTGGTATTCCCCCTAGTGCTTGCGTAAAACTATGCCCATTGAAATTATTGCTGACAGGAGCTGTTTTAGCTTTTTACCTAATTTTAGGGTTCGATCCCCTAAGCACCATAGCTCTGGTTGAAAGTAGAATTGGAGACAATCTCCCCCTAACAAACGCCAGAACATTAAAGACCTCTTAAAGGAGTATTGTGATATTTATTCCTCTTGACCAAGTGATTACAGAAAAAATGTCCAAGGTAATTCACCAATTTGAGACTGAGGCTCACCCTCACTCGCCACCCTGGGTTCTTCTCGCTTAACTCTGGGGATTTTAACACTTGGGGCGTCGAAAGGGGTAATTGGTTGCATGGATTTGACACTAACCAAGTCAGCTTAAACTTCCTTAGAGAGCTGTAAACTTGACACTCGCACGCCAACTGTGCGTTTTCTTTATGGATAATCCTGTGCACGTTGGAATCTTCTCTTGACCCAACTGAGTTTATCTCAACCTCTTTCCTTGCAAGCCTAACCTTGCAAGGAGTCCTTCTCAAAACGAGTGTCTTCTTCAAAACAGGTTAATCCCAGACTGGTTACTGGTGATTACTTCAGATAAAGGACAAACTTAAGATTCTGTGAAATAGACTGTTTATTTAAGATAAAACTTAGTATTTGTATACTAAAAACTAAAGAATCAGGATGTAAAATAATAAATTGAGTGATAAATTGAATAGTGGATTGGGAAAAATTGAATCTTCTTCAGGAACCTCAAAACCATCTCTTCTTCCTATTTTCTCTCTTGGGCATTCATTTTCTCAAGTTCCTGAATTCGTGCACTGTGGCGGTGTGTGGAGCCTTTGGTATCAGGATAGTTGGTTCTGTAACTCCTGTGCACTTTGGTGGAGTCCAAATCTTCATTACCATCGGTGGACTTAATGTCCTTGTTGCTTGATGGCACCGTTTTTCTATTTTTTTGATTGTTTTCCTTTTTGGTGCACAGTTCAGCACCTAAATCATTCTGTTCCTTCTTGATGTTACTCAAACGAATATTGCCATTTTTGGAGGTAAACTCATCTTGGTTTAATAATTCTTGTGCTTCAATTGGTATTTCCTCATTTCTACCAGAGATCAAGGATTTACCAATTTCTCAGTGCGCAGAATCTGTGAACCACCCCTTCTTAAGACAAGACTGAGGGTAGGATCTGAGGTGTCTAGCGTGGACTCTGTTGAACACAATGTTGGTGTCATTATCTCTGTTGGAGTATTCATGGCCCCTCTTGGCAGTACAGTTGATCGTCCAGTACAAATGTCTTGAAGCTTCTCAGGCTGGCTTCCGCGGATTGTGGTAAACAATACTTTATTGTTGACTCCAAATTCTGGCAGTTTGGTACGTCTCTGACTGTCTTTCTGCCCTTTTGGGATACTGTGCTTGATGTTCTTCCCTGCTTCTAGTTGTATACATATGAGCTCATCCACCAACTCTTACTGATAGTTCTCAGGGGGTAAGTTCTTTCGATCTGCAGCAATTATTGAAGCCAACAGGGTAGGTAAGACGGCTTCTCTCCAATAGAGCGCCTTGAAAGGAGACATCCCAATGACCTTATGGTGGCTAAGTTGGTAAGCAAACAGTGCGGATGGTAAAAGAATATCTCACTTTGACTTGTAGTTAACTGCTATCTTCTTGAGGATCCCAGCTAATGTCCCGTTTACTTGTTCCACACTTCCATTTGATGATGGTGTATAGGGTGTAGTGAACAGCTGTTTCACCCCTACCAAGAAAAAAAGTTTTCTCACTACTTCAGAGATGAAGTTCTTCCCGTTATCTGATAGTGTGATCTGGGGACAACCATATCTTGTGATAATCTGATTGTAGAGGAATTGGGCGGTGGTCCCTGCAGTGTATGTCTTGATCGCCGCTGCCTCAATCCACTTTGTGAAGTGGTCAATTGCTACTATTACGAACTTGTTACCACTTGAGGCAGTTAGTAGTGGTCCTACCACATCGATAGATACATTGTGGAAAGGTGCGGATGGAGGGATTGGTGTAAGCTCAAACTTCTTTTCCAGTGGTCTAAAGCTTGCACATGGTATACACATCTCCAAGGCTTGATGCACCTCATCAGTCATAGCCTCCCAATAGAACCTGTCCTTGATATAAAGCTAGGGCTTCTGAAATCTTCCATATCACATGTGTTTGTGTTCTCCATCACTAATTCCATTCAATTTCTAGGCCACACATATGGATACCATTTCCCCTTAATAAACTTCTGGAGTTTTCCATCTACTTTTTGCGTGTCCTTTGAACATCTTATTGAAACTGACCTGACTTCTTCGGTTTCTTCTTCCCATTCCTATTTGTGTAATCCAATCAGGTCATAAAGTCAATCCCTCTTGTTCACATGCAAATGGAATACAGGCCATCTTGAGAAACATTTGTGTTCAGGTTGTTGCTTCTGGCCCCGTGTATAATTTCAAAGTCATATCCTTGAAGCTGAACAGCTCATATGGCTAGTCCCCTTGGATCTTTCATGTTCCTGAGCCAGTGTAAGGATGCATGGTCCGTTATGACTTTGAAGTGAACTCCATATAGGTATGGCCAAAAGTGCTTCACTGCTCTAATCACTGCAAGACATTCGCGCTCTGTAAAAGTGTAGTTTCTTCCGCTTTGGTAAAGACCTTAAAAATATTCGATGGGATGGTTAATCCTCTCCTCATCTAGTTGTGCTAGTATTGCACCAAGTCCTACGTCACTGGCTTCAGTGTTTAGGTAGAAGGTCTTAGTGAAGTCTGGGTATGTTAGGATAGGCGCCTCTACCAACTTCGTTTTCAGATTCTCAAAGGCTTGGTCTTGCTCTAGTCCCCACTCAAACTTAGAGTCCTTGTTCAGTAGGTATGTTAGGGGAGTAGCCAAGTCTGCAAATCGTGGGATACATTTGTCTGTAGTAGCTAATCATGCCCAGGAAAACCTGGAAAACCCTAATACTCTTTTGGACGCTCCATTTTGGTTATTGCCTTCAACTTTTATTCTTGAGGTCGAATTCCCTGTGCACTTATCTCATATCCCAAGAACTCAAGTTGCTTCTTGAGAAAGGTCACTTGTTCCGTTTCAACTTAAGATTTGATTCTCTCAACTGTGTGAACACCTCTTGAAGTGCTTAATATGCTCTCTGAACGTTCTACTGAATACAGTTTTATCATCCAGATAGATTAGGACACTCGTCATATTCAGTTTTCCAAATATTCGGTCCATGGCACGTTGAAAGGTTTTTGGGGCGTTGCACAGCCCTTGTGGCATCCTGGTCAGTTTGAACAAGCCTTGGCTGCTGATCAAGACACACTTTTCCTGGTCTTCAGAAGACAGTTCCATCTGATAGTACCCACTGGCCAGGTCCATAGCTGAAAAATAATTTGAACTGCCTAACCGTTTCAAGGCGTCATCAATTCTTGGGAGAGGGTAATCTTTTTTTGTAATTTCATTCAAGCGACGGTAGTCCATAACCACCCTGTGTAGCCCTCTTTCTTGCGCACCAACAGAAGTGGCGATGCCCCTGGACTCTTTGAGGGCCTCAACAAGACAGAATCTGTAAGTTGTTGAAGCTCCTTAGTGATGACCTCCTCTTCCATTTTTGATCAGCGGTATGGCTTTGATTTGAAAGGTATAGCTGGCCCTGTATCCATACAGTGTATCTCTCCTTTACATAGACCATAATAGTTTGGTCCTTGACTGAAAATGTTTTTAAACTTTTCCAATAAATCATCCAGCTCTTTCCATTCTTCATCTGTCGCGTCAGCAAGTCCCAATTCGTCTAATTTCTCCAACAGCTTGCACCGACTCAATGGTATCACAATTGGTTAGTTTCGCGCATGCCACAACTTGTCCTTTCTCAATTCGTACAGGTTGAGTGGTGATGTTCCCCAGAAGGGTACTTACTTTACCCTCATGACTAAAGTCAAAGAATCCAGGTAGCGCTTGTGGCTCCTGTTTGCGTACTCCTTCTTAGGTGTATATTTCAAGTACAGTGTTCTGGGGGATCTTTACACTTATGGCAGTGTGCATAATTCTTTGTTCTCCTGGTCGAATCTCCATTGCCTCATTGGCACTCAAGGGTAGCACGTCTTCAGCGCACACTGAAGCAGGTAGTTGTTTCACACCTTTTTTGTGAAGTATGTAGTGACCGGGTAGATTGATTGCTCAGTTTCAACCAGACATGTCCGCTGCTTCCTTGATTTCATGTCTTCATCCTTAAAAACATGGGGCATCTGGTAGTTTAGCAGACTCACAGTGCTGCTAACAAAGTCAATCTTTGCTCCAAACTCCAATAAAAATTGTGTGCCAATAAGGAAGTCATAATGGTCATTGTCCAAGACCACGGCAGGGGCAGTGAAGTACCATGCGTCCAAAGCGTAGGGGTAAGGCAGAGTAAGCCCCTAATGCACGTGTGGTGTCAGGTCCTGCTGTCCGATATCTCACATGGTAGTTGATGTCCGGCATAAATTTTAGCTTCTTCATCAATTTTGAGGACATGATATTAACTGGGGCACCAGTATTGAGGACTGCCAGTACACGCACACTCTGTATCACAACTTCTACTTTGGTTACACTCTTCCCAAATGGATTCCCAGTTGACAGCACGTCTCCAGATGACTTTTCAAATTCTTCTAATTACTGGGGTGTATTAGTCGTCAATTTGGCGTGCAGAGTAGTAGTCTTCTCAAAATTCTTGAAGATGTCCATTACAAGTTGTTCGCCTTTCTCTAGACTATTGACTACTTGAGTGGGCTTCATTGCTTGAGCTAGGTATGTAGAGTTTAACCCCTCATCGGTGGATCCATGTACCCATAATCGTGCAGGTACAGATACAGTACTGAAGGCTCCTAAGACATGGTAACCGGCATCCATCAAGTCTTCATCTTGGTGATATTCCTCTACTTCAACATGTAGGTTCACCCAATTTACAGTTCCAAAGGTTTCCTCTTTTGGTGAAGGGGCTTTTTCTTCATCGCCTTTCATTGGACAAGGTTGCCAATAGTGACCAGGCTTGTAACATTTGTGACATGTGAACTCCTTGCACTGATACCGTGGAACTTGTTTGAAGTTCTTGTTTTTTGGCTTGTTATTATTATCCTGGGTAGCATACACCGCTTTACCAACTCTGCGTGTTGGTTGAGTCATTGGTTTGTTCTCAAACTTATAAGTTCCTTTCACATCAAGTAAAGCTTCTTTAATGGCCTTGAGAGATCCAGCTGTTTTGACCGCAAGCGTCATGTGCACCTTGAGGGCTGGGTGTGCTTCTAAGGAACTAAGTAAGACAGTCTTTGCGGTAGGTAAGTCTAAGGTCCCTTTGGTCCATAGTTGTTGTGCTCGAAGATAGTATCAGGCGGCATAATTTGTGACTGTCTCCGTCTTACCCATTTTCATCTATATGAACTCCAGCTTCATATTCCTAACATACTGTGCGCTACCAAATTCTGATAACAGGATTTCCTTGACCTCGGCCCATTTCAAACCAGGGCGTAAACTAGCGCTGAGTATCTTCTGCGCTTCATGGCTCATGCAGCCTTGGATGTGACGAGCCTTCTGCTTGTCACTAGCACCGCCCATGCTGTTCTCATACATTTGTAAAAACCCAGCTATTGTTCCCTCGCCAGGAGTAAACATGGTTCTGAAATAGGGTTTATAGTTTGGATCTTCCTCTACTGGAGCACTTCGCTGATGTCGTGGAGTTGTTGCTCCCAGTGCAGCTAACACTGGCGTTTCCAAACGTAAATTGTCCAACAAAGGGCTTAGAGCAGGCTGCGGTTTTACTTGAATTTGATCCTTAATTTCCTCCAAGTTTTGATCAATGTCATCAAAAATAGTCTCATGGTGGTCTACACGTTCACCATACTCATTCAGTGTTCATACATTTATTCCATTTTCTGCTTCAAGGTGCTGGACCCGTTCCTCAAGTCCCTTTAGATCAGTTTCAATTCTTTTAGTCACTGGTATGTGCCCTACCACCAGGGTAATAGCCACTCGAGCCTGTCGCGGTGTCTGAAACCCAATCTAGGTACAGCCTCAACTCCACTACTTCTTTTTCCAACGCTTACAGCCTTTCCTCGATTATCTCTTTTTCAGTTGGGGGTAGGCTTCCTGCTTCTTCTTCACCATGGTATACCTCCATGGTCTCAATACTAGGCATTTCCGTTTGCCCTAAAATCTCTCTTCTCAACTGTGTGGTTGGCGTCACCCCTGGAGTGAGCACCAGACTCGCCGCCCTGGGTTCTTCTCGCTTAACTCTGGGGATTTTAACACTTAAGGCGTCTAAAGGGGTAATTGGTTGCACGGATTTGACACTAACCAACTCAGCTTAAACTTCCTTAGAGAGCTGTAAACTTGACACTCGCACGCCAACTGTGCGTTTTCTTTATGAATAATCCTGTGCACGTTGGAATCTTCTCTTGACCCAACTGAGTTTATCTCAACCTCTTTCCTTGCAAGCCTAACCTTGCAAGGAGTCCTTCTCAAAACGAGTGTCTTCTTCAAAACAGGTTAATCCCAGACTGGTTACTGGTGATTACTTCAGATAAAGGACAAACTTAAGATTCTGTGAAATAGACTGTTTATTTAAGATAAAACTTAGTATTTGTATACTAAAAACTAAAGAATCAGGATGTAAAATAATAAATTGAGTGATAAATTGAATAGTGGATTGGGAAAAATTGAATCTTCTTCAGGAACCTCAAAACCATCTCTTCTTCCTATTTTCTCTCTTGGGCATTCATTTTCTCAAGTTCCTGAATTCGTGCACTGTGGCGGTGTGTGGAGCCTTTGGTATCAGGATCGTTGGTTCTGTAACTCCTTTGCACTTTGGTGGAGTATAAATCTTCATTACCATCGGTGGACTTAATGTCCTTGTTGCTTGATGGCACCGTTTTTCTATTTTTTTTGATTGTTTTCCTTTTTGGTGCACAGTTCAGCACCTAAATCATTCTGTTCCTTCTTGATGTTACTCAAACGAATATTGCCATTTTTGGAGGTAAACTCATCTTGGTTTAATAATTTTTGTGCTTCAATTGGTATTTCCTCGATTCTACCAGAGATCAAGGATTTACCAATTTCGCAGTGTGCTGAATTTGAGACACCCTCCATGCAAATCTCGGTTATACAAAAATCTAAAGTGGAGGAAGCTCAAGTGGCCTTAGAGTTACAGCAACTTTTGGAGGCTGGGTTACTAGTGCCTTCTAAAAGCCCATGGGCTTCCCAGCTCCAATTAAATTTTTGAGAAGGATGGTGGCCACCATGTTGTCATGGATTATCGCCGCCTCAATTCATTTATAAAAAAAGATAGCTATTAATTGTCATGTATAGATGATTCCTTACGCTTAATGTCAGGTTCCCACTATTTTTCAGCTATAGATCATGCCAATGGGTACTTTCAAATTGATTTGTTACCAGAGGATTATGAAAAACGTGGCCTCATTTCAAGTAAAGGACTATTCAAGCCCACTCGAATGCCACAGGGGTTATGTAATGCTCCTGATACCTTCTAACGCGCCATAGATGGACTTTTAAGTGACATGAAACGTTTATGTGTACTAGTTTATCTTGACAATATTACAATTCTTTCAAGAACTACTTAAAGAGCGCATAGATTATCTTCAGCAAATTATCCAGCGGGTACAGCAAGGCTTGTTAAAACTAAAGCTTCAAAATGCTTTTTCTTTCAGAGCAAAATGAATTCTTTAGGTCATAAAGAAGGTAAATCAGAATATCTTCCATAGACAATAAGGTTGTGGCCATTTCTAAGATGTCCCCCTAAATTCCTACAATATGCACAGTTTGTGATTGTGGGATATTATTTTCAGTTTATTCCCCATTTTGCTGACACTTCCGAGACTCTATTATATTTATTGAAGAAGGGGATACCCTTCCAATGGAAATAAGAGCAACAGCAGGCCTTTGGCCTATTATGCTCTGATCTCTACCATTCACCAATACTTATACATACCAACTTTAATAAACCCTTTCTCCTTTTTACCAATGCTAGTTATATAGCCATCAGAGCCATACTATTGAAGCATGATGAAAACTTAGTAGACATCCTATCGCTCAATATAGCAAATTCCTAACCAGAGCCAAACACAGCTATAGTGTCACAGTGCAAATGCTTGGCGGTTCTACTGGCTAATAAGCATTTTTGACCCTATATATATAAGAAAAATTTTACATTAGTTACCAATCATACTTCCTTGTAATAGCTACAGCAAATGAAGAATACTTTTATTAGGATATCCTGATGGGAGTTAAAGCTCCAAAATTACGACTTTTCCATCATTTATTGGCCAGGGACCATCCACCAAAATGTGGATTGCTTATCCAGGCTCCCATATTAACTCTAGCTGACCCTGATGAGTATTGACTCTACAACATTTAACTCAAGTGTATTTATGGAAAGATAAATATCCAATCCTTCAAAGGAATTAGCAAGAATATTGGAGAATCTTCAGTTCAAAGACGGCCAACTGTACAAATTTGTGCCACAAAATGGTTGCCCTATAAGGGTGCTTAGCCAAGCGGATAAAACTGCTTCCACCCCTAGTGCAGGTTTTGAGTTTGAAACCTGTACTGGCTAGAAAACATTCTCGGTGTGGTATATTTGTCCCAAGGTCAACCCACCACAAATAATTGAAATGGTTGCCCTATGTACGACTTTCAGCTTGAAATGATGTCATGCTAGAGGGACATTGGTAAGTCGGCCGCGTGGAGGAATTTGGAAAATTTACCAGTGGTTTAATAATCAATGCTATTGGGAAGGAATGCTTGTTTCAATCCAGTATGAATTAGAATCCTGCCTAGTATGTAAAAGTCAAGCTGGACCTAAACCTGAATCTCAACATCCAGTGGTTCCACCCTGTGAACCCTTCCACACTATTAGTATTGATGTTGTGGGACCTCTCCCTAAATCGTCTAATGGTCATCAGTTCCTCCTCCTTGCAGTGTATCTTTTAATTAAATGGATAAAAGCTGTACTGCTACCATCGATTTTGGCAGAAGCTACCATTACTTTCTTATATAATATGATTATCACCCAGCGTGGGTTACTGAACATAATTCTCTACATTAACAAACAAAATTTCTGATTGTTGCTGGTGAATGATTTAGCTAAACTGATAGTATCCACCCAGGTATTTTCCACTCCTTACCATCCTGCAACGAATGGAACCATGAGCGGGCAAATGGTACCCTGACTGCCACCTTCTGGAAAATGGCTTGACCAACCCTCTTCACTGGCCCCAATATTTGCCTAGTGTGATTCTGGACTACAGAATAAGCTATCATCAAATAATTAAGATGTCGCCCTTCCAGGCTTTGTATGGAAGAATTCCCCAGTTGCCTTCTAGAGTGCAGGCCATGTTAGATCTAACTTTACTTGATTTACTGAAATTACTATGTGAAGCATTGCCAATGAAATAATCCAATTCCAGGTCTTATCTTCCAAGAACTTATCTGCTACAATAATATAGAAACAAGTCGGTTTAATAACAAACATGAACCTCTGCAAACCTTTCAACTGAGTGAACTAGTAATTTTCTACCACCATAAGCTGGGAGGATGCAATAACAAATTGGGCTCCAACTGGTTGGGGCCCTACAAAATCATTTATAAGCAGGGCAACGAACTCTCAATTGTAGAGGTCGTTCATAATACTGTAGTAATTTGTGTACATGATTGCTTTCTTCATCTGTTTCCCCCCTACGCCAAGATCTAGAGGGGGCGTTGTCAGTATTCCTACCCAAAGTGTAGGTTCAGATGTGTCGGCCAAAGGGAATTGATCCTGATCTGACAAAATTATTGGGGATATTTCCCAACTAAAATCATAGCCACTTGACATCAGGGGACAACCCTGAATCATGCAGTCGACTAATATTCCCCCAAAGCTTTCAAATATCAGGGTTCAAATCAAATCCATGCAGCAAGCGAACTCTATTTGGCCAAAATGACCATCCAGCCACAGAAATCCTCAATTGATAACAAATATGGATCTTAGCTTGGCATGCTTGAAAAATTTACCAAGCTCCTCCTAGAACTCCCATATTTTTAGTCTAAGCAAACAAAGAGGACTCTCTCTTTTTCCACTTTAAGTTATAATTGGATACTATTCTATTTAAGAAAAATAATAATTAGGATCTACAACTCCAGTGACGTTTACATGAAAAAAGACCTTCTGGCTAAGGAAAGCAAATATGTATACTCCAGCACCCAGGAACTTCTGGTTTCTGGTCTAAGTTTTAAAAAGGGACAAGTGGTCTAAAATATTGGTACCTACAGATAACTTTAAGGCAGCTAAGAAGGCTTGGAAGAAGGACTTACAGTGTCATGGAACCTTTTTTTAAAAGTCGCGTATCTGCTCCTGAGCTTTTAACCAACCCCTATGAGACATCTATATATTCTCAGTTTCATCATTACCATTTCAAGGAACCAAATATTGGAGGCAATGTTATGATAGATGGGGTGATGTTAAAATTTTTTGCTCATATTCCCAGACGGCTAGATTACTAGGGATCATTAGGGGATAATTCCCTAATGCGAGGTGAATTGGAATCAGTTGACCATAATTCCAGGGTAACTATGTTTGGGGGTTTTATGTTATTTGCCTGGTTGGATATGTTAGGGATTGATCCAGAAAATGCTTAAGATCTCTTCAGGCAGAGTATCTGACAAAATAGGGGCATCTGATAGTTGATTAACTATCAGGTGTACTGATTGGGATTGATTGGGTTTCATCACTGACCAATTGGGAACCTAAGGAGTAAGTTGCAAGGCGAGTGATGCCATTTGCAACTAGCAAGTCAATCAGTTGATTCGCGACCTGCCTTAATAGATAAAAAATCCCATTACCTAAGCAGGTCGCTTGCCAAATATGGTTGGTTTGCTTGGATCGAGAGGAAAACTTTAGGGACTCATTTGATGGCTCTCTCCATTTTTAGTTCCAAGGATGTCCAATGATAAACTTCTAGCTAGGATGGAGAAGACCATCACTGCTGAGACAAGGATGGTTGATTCAATGGCAACGGCTGCCATTTCATCAAGGAGGTGACAACTGAGGGTTAGGCGCTGAATAATCACTATAAATTCCCTAGAATTCACTAATAAAAATATTATAAAAATTTCCAACAGATGATAAGTTGCCAGATTATCACTTTTACTTAAGTCTTAGCTTAGTAAACTTTATCAGCATCCATTTGTTATATTCTTTCTCAGGGATATCATTGCTGTATGTGATAATTGGGAGACTCTTTAAGAAATAAGTAAGGATCTGAGTGGGGATTCAGTGAAGAAGCTGAATAAAATTGGGGATTGCTGCTCAATGTGTGTCAAACCAGGGAAACCATAAACAGGGATCTAAGAGTAGATCAAGTAAGGTGGTATGAGGGAATCTATCCTATTTCAAGACATCATAAGTACTTCAAGAGGTAATACTAGCTAAGCATTGGACTGAAATATAGTACTTCCATTCAACTACGGATAATAGTCACCATACTATTATCAAACGATTATATCAACTACTATACAACGCAGAGAATTGCTTAGAGCCTGAACCTGTGCAAGTAATAAATTTATAGGGGTTATTGACCAAAAAAAGTCAGAAAACCTATAAATTTTTACAAAGTGGTGCTCAATATAAGGGTGTAGTTGAGTAGAAGTACTTAGGAGTGATTTCATGAAGATGAGATAAATTAACTATGGATGGAGTTGGCAACCGTTAATCAGAACGCCATGAACTCAGTGGATCATTGAGAATTCGCAGCCTTGAAAGAAAGAGTCGCTAAGATGGAGGAAGAATTTAATAATGTCATGAGTTTCAGAAATAAGTTACTTGGAAAAGTAACATCATTTAAGAAGAAAGAAGGGGATTTAAATTGGGAAATTTTATTTCTGAAAATGGATCATGAAGCAGATAACGTTCTTTAAGAGCATTCAGTGCTGATATTGAGCAGCTGATTAAACAGGTTAAGATGTTAAAAACTCACAAATGCAAATGTGAGCCATATTCAGCAACCAATGCTGAAGAAAGAACTTCCCATATGATATTTGGGAAGATGACTGTCTCAATAAACATGCTACCTGCTTTTACCGCTATTTCAGACATGACGCCCAAAATCACTCCCCAAGTGAGCTGAGTAGCAAACCTAGAGAGGTGGCTAGAGAAACCTCGGAGGAATTAAAGCAACACCAAAATTGCTAACTTTCCATTGGGATAACGCCTTTAAGTACCAGGGAACGTCCTCTGGGTGTCAATTGGGCCATTTTCCCATTTCTGGGTAAGAAGGCACCAAAGAGGATGGCTGTACCCCTCATTACTCAGGGCGATCTCGCTCACATAGTAGATGAGCGCTGGGTAACAGCCCTCCCACTTCAGATCCCATTTCCAGTACCCACACTATCCTTGGCAGAACTGTTACGAGGAATCAGTGAAATCTGTGCTGAGATCACCAAAATGAAATTGATTGTAACCAATTTGAGTGGCAATCAGCCCAATGCTCGGATTTTAAATGGTCAAAAAGGTATGAAGACTGATCTATTAGCCAGAATGCCCAACAGTTGCAATTCAATTAACATGACAATTGGAAAAATCTCCCCCCTCCCAAATCTGTTAGGCATCACCCCCAATGGGCAGGTAATAGTACCAGACACCATCGATGAGGTTTTGAAGCTTCCTGTTGACAAATCAGGTGTTTCGCTGATGCAATGCCACTGACCAAACGAATGGCCCAGTGACTGAGCATGGGCAGGTTGGGCATCCTGAACCTGTTCCCAACCAAATGGGCCCACCCCTATGTGGGGTGGCCTTGGGGGATTCCCACCGCTCGTTGGGCTAAATGCCATCATGCCAACCATTGGAAACATAGCTGAGCCTTGATTCATATGTTCAAGGTCAAACTGACAGTGACTCAGCCCGCCACCAAATTTTTTGATGTCAGTTTCCAGGGAACTAACCCGCCCATTCCTGAATAATTCGCCTGTTAGGTCAAACTTGTGGGACCCAATCCCAGCTTATTTTCCCCCAAATTGACTACTATTCAATCAGTCACATTGTACTGAGAAAATTGTTGGTTGATTTTTCTTTATCAAATGTCCATTAAAAATCCCCCCAAAATTTAGTTTTTAATATGTTAAAAATTAAGTGCCTTATCCGCTGATGTTCTCATACCCCTTGGGGTTAACAGCTGTGTGCATCTGGTACTTTATTTTGCGCCTATATGAAATTCTGGCTCACCGGCAGATTATGGTGGAACTCCTTTCCAGTTCCATATTCATCATATCAGCAGCAGTGCTTTGGGTATTCTAGCTTGCTGTTCAGATTCTTTGGCATCTGGGCTGGCAGGCCAGTCTAATTCTTACTTGCTGTTTACCTGACATAAGAAACCAACCATTATCCTCAGCCATTCCCGCCTTTCTCACATGTATTGGCGCAGCAATGGTTCCTTCCTTCCAACTGAACCAGGTTGTAAAGAAGATTATCTCTGATCACATTATTCCAGCAACACTCAAAACTCCAAAAATCATACCCCATAGTTGCCGTGGCTATTTGAGCAGTGGTTTCCCCTGACCCCACCACCATCTCGTCAGTATCACTGGATTCATTCACAACTACCAATAAGGAGAGCTACGCTTAATTCTTAGTACCCATGAAGATTAGTGTTGGGGCCCATCACGTCTCCTTTGAGGCTCTGGTGGATACTGGAGCCGCGGGAAATTTTATGAGTGTTGATTTAATGCAACAATTAAAACTGGAATTGGATGCGGGCTCCTCAGTGATGTTGGCCTCATCTGCTTACCAGCCCTCATATGTCATTTGCCAACCAGTACTTTTTTAAATCCACCAATTCAGCTTCTGTGACCGCTTTTCAGCTATGCCAAACTTGGTGTTTCCGGTGATCTTAGGTGTGGGGTGGTGGCGTCAACATCATGTGAAGATTCACTTGGAGTCTAATATGTTGTCATTTACCAATGATCATTCAGAGGGAGAATTCCCTCTGATCGACACCCTCAAGGAGATACAAGGAGCCAGCTCTATCTATACCCTGGTCACTTCTGCGGGCATCCCAGCCAATTTTACTGAAAACTTAATGCGCTATCAAAGAATCTTTGACATAGAAAAGGCAGAATGCCTGCCTAAACACTCCAGGTTTGATTGTGGGTTTTGAACGACCGTGGAGTTGGTGAACATCAACTGTCCGTTGTATCCCCATACAGCAGAGGAAGAAGTTGCACTTAATACCTGGTTGGACGATATGTTGTAAAAAGTTTGGTTGTTCAAGGAGACCTCACCCGTTGCCTCCCCCATTGTTTTTGCTAAAATAGTGGATGGTTCTTTCCATCCCTGCGTGGATTATGGTCATTTTAATAAAATAACGGTTACTGACCTACCCCTTGCCTCTGGAGCAGACAATCAGCCATACAATCGCCAAATCCCGTGTGTTCTCTAAGCTGGATCTGGTGAACGCCTTCAACCAAATTTGGGTAATGGAAGTGCAGGAATGGTTAACAGTGATCTGGACAAAGCATGGCGTTTTCCATTTTCGTGTAATGCCTTTTGGGCTGAAGATTGCTCCCGCTACATTTCAACAGATGATTGATAATGTACTGGGTGACCTCCAGTTCACCTGCGCTGTTTCATACATTGATGACATTCTGGTTCACTCCCTGATTCCCAAACAACATGCTATTGACTTTGAAGTGGTGGTGGTCACCTTGCATAAGGCAGGGTTGTTCCTCAAACCTTCCAAGTGTGAGTTTTATAAGGAGGAGGTCACTTTCCTCGGGAACCTGGTCCTTAAAGATGGTGTTGCAATCCATCCCAATAAGTTAGATGCTATCCGGGAGTGGCCAACTCTGACTACACAGAAACAACTATGGAGTTTCTTAGGAAGCATCATATTCTTAAAAGTTCTCTCTCGCACTTTCACAGCTCGCCGCCCCACTCCACCCACTCACAGGGAAAAACGTACCATTTCGCTGGATGGATGAATGCCAACAGGCGTTTGAATCGATTAAAGAGGTGTTTGTATCCCTCTCCCATTTTAAAACATGCTGATCTCACCAAGCCATATATTGTTGCATGCGACACATCATCAATAGCTGTTGGAGCAGTGTTGCTCCAGGAGCATGAAGGTTTGAAACACCTAGTCGCCTACTTTTCCTGAAAGCTTACCTCTATGGAGCAGTCTTGGGCTATTTACAACAAGGAGTTGGCAGCCGTTGCATGGTCCTTAACTCATTGGAGGTGCCTGTTACAGGGTGCCCAACATGAATTAGCAGTTCGCACAGATCACCAGGCCTTGTTGTACTTTTGTAAACCCCAAAACTTGGCACACTGGCAGGCCCAAACCTATCTGGACCTGTGCAGTTTAAATTCAAATACAAATTAGTAAAAGGTGCATTAAATGTACTTCCCAATTTTCTCAGCCGCAGCCCCACCCACAGTTCTGCGGATCTGGAGGAAGGGGATCTCGTTACTGTGATTCCTACCACCCAAATCTTGTCAATTGTTCCCCCTGTCATTTCTTCCGTCGCTCTGGCCCCTGACACTCCATTAGTTGCTCAGGTCTTAGCCAGTCAAATGGCCTTCCTTGAGGGCATGGAGTTGGTCAAGCAGTTATCTCACCAGAAGCATAAACACTCCCTATACTCATTGAAGGAGGGTCTTATATAATTTAGATCTCGAGTTTGGGTTCCCCCCTCTTTCTGAACTGAGGTATTTTGCACACATCACGATCCTCCCACGGTTGGTCACCCTGGTTCTAAGAAATGCATCGATTTGATCAAACGGACCTACAATTGGGCAGTTTTGAAAAGAGAAGTTCCAGACTGGATCACCAATTGTGTTACTTGCGCCAAGGCAAAGTCAGATCGCTCCGGCAAAAACAGCCTCCTGCACCCCTTACAGCAGGCGGAGGACCT
>JAKSZP010005758.1:0-67634 GCA_022478985.1 Massospora cicadina | reverse complement strand
ATTTTGTCCATCCAATACCTCTCTCAATATGTTGGGAGTTTTTGGAATATCACCCATCATGCGGTCTGGTTCACATATCTGGTCAGTTACATTTGTAAGTAAACTCCCTTAAATTTTTTGCTAATCTCAAGGAGTTTTTTGATCTAGTTCTCTTGGGATCATAATGTTGGTATCCTCATTTTGATAACCAGTGGTGATCAAAGTCCCCCTGTCAGCACTTCGTTGAGCTTCTGGTAAATTGAAATTATCAAGTCAGACCACTCCTCCTCCAGCTGCAAGTGGATTTGGATTGCGTCCTTTAGATACAATTTGGGCACCTTGCAGTCCTTAAAGCCGCCATTGACCAGTTAGTGGATGTATTCAATATGGCTCCCCACCCCATTCCATGTATTTTTATCTGTTTGAGCTGCCACTGTGCTGTATGACTTGGATTTCAGATTTGGCTTGGGTACCTCAGCAGGGGTCTTCTCCTTCATTATTCAGCTTAATGATTCATCAATGCTGAAGCTCCAATTGAGGAACGCCTCAACTTAGAATATGCTAATTTCTCATCAGTCAATGCTTCTAGACATTTGTGCGCCAGTCTCTAGGTTTTGCTAATTAAGGGATCTTTCAGAAAAAATTCCAGTCAGTACCATATGAGGTCAGAATCCAGACCGCACATTGGGTGAAGGTACTTTTGGAGGGCTTCCAGCATAATCAAACTACTCTGGCACCAGTCCCTTACTATTACACTGTTCCATCCGCCATCTTTGAATATCTACGTCATGACATCTGGTACTCTCGCTTTGATCCACTAAAAGCCTTTTGATGGGGCAAATCCTTCAGCGGTGTATGGAGCAGCTACTGATAGTTCTGGGAAGAATTGTTTACAATTCTGGATGGTTTCAATCCATATTCCCACTTTGAGCCATTCCCATCCCAGTTCAGGGGTCATAACCCCTTTCATTGCTGTTGCCACCTGTGGTGAATTTTTATTTTCCATTCATGGTTGAGCTGACATAGGGTGAACCCCACGGCATCCCAATCTCATCTTTGACCAGTGTGGCAACGTCACACTAGAGTTTCCATTTTGTGATAGGGAATGGCCATCCCTGAAGAGTTTCATGGATTGGCTCTGTCACTCCCAGATCCACCCACTCTCAAATTTGATCAATACTGGCCCCCGCGCAAAACCAGTATTTCATTTCCAATGGGGTAAACCCATTGGTGGACCAGTTGATAGCCTCTTCCAGCAATTAGTCCCAGAAGGGACCCCACTCCACCGCCTTCTCCTTCATCCAGATCACCTTCATCAAGTCAGATGTGGTGGCTGATGGGATACAGGTATAAGACCAGTGTAAGGATTTAGTAGCTTTAAAATTTGGCCGCAATACACAGCAGTGCCTTCTCTGGAGAAAATGTGGTATTGTACCATTCCAGAGTGATATCAACTGGAATGGTATGTTGAGCCCATTTGAGGGCAGTCAGAACGTTTTGGAACCATTTAGCATAATCAATTAGTTCTGTTAGGGTAAGACCCAAGCTTGCCACAGCTTGGGAGAATTTTTTTGGTATGCCAGCCTTATTGAGCTCCATTGCATTAAGGAGGTCAATTCCAGCCATCATCCATGCCTTTGCATCTACCAGCTTCAAGTCTTCCCAAGCTGCAGCTTCAAGTATCTTATGCTTAAGGGGGAGTTTCATCCACTCCAGGGCATCCTCAGTTTATATCCATGACGATTTGAAAACATCACCATGTTGAGCAATATCTAGGTGTTGAGCCAGTGTTTGGCAGCCCCAGAAAATAATTATGATCCCACCAGATGGCCATGATGGCAGACATAATTAAATTTAGATCCACTGCGTCACTATTGAGTACAAGAATTGAAGAGTATCACATTGCTTAATTTTATAGGAGGACACACTGCGGTGTGCTAACATGTCCTTCTGGATGGGAGTATACTTCATTAGGACTCTTATTAATAACTTGACCGCTGTTGGGGTTACAACCCCTTCCAGCTGCATTTTTATTTTTTTGGATGAACTTTTTCAGACGTATGATCCTTCAGATTCAGTTCCCAATAATCCTTCATCCCCATTGAGGATGATCCCCAATGGTTTGCTTAGTCTTGCAGATTGATATTGGGCTGATTTTGCCCCCCTGCTGACTAAAATTTGTTGGTGGTTGTACCCAATAATTCATCAGGGATTGTCCCCAATGGTTTGCTCAGTTTTTTGTTTCAATTATGGTTGGGACTGTCCTCCCCCCAATTGGTCATTATCAGGACTGATCCCAAACGTTTTGTTTGATTAATCAAGTTGAGTGCCATCAGGGGAGTTTCTCCATCCCAGTCAAAAACTTTTTTGGTGTTACCCTGACAATTTGGGCCCTTGGCTTTTACTGGTTGATTCAGTTTTGGACTCTAATCCAACCAATAGTTCATCAGGATTTTTTAAATTTGTTCTCTGCAGGTCCCCAATCCCCTCCCTTAATTGAGGTTCATTGGGGAATATCCCCAACGCCACTGTTCTTGGTATTACTTTGCATGCCCCAAGGGTGTCATTAATCATATGGTTTGCAATGGAAACTGATCCTGGGAAACTTGTTGTATTTACCTTGCTTATTGCTGGGCTATTGATTTTATTTGAGCGCTTTTTTGTCATGTGTGTTGTCACCAATTTGTTATTAGTCAAGCCTTTATTAGTCAAGAAGTTATTTTCAATAAGTGTTGGTCTTTGTTGGTGGGATTTCTTCAGATGGTGTGTCCACCTTGACATACTTTTGATTAATGGCATATTTGGTGTAAAAAAGCCATCCATTGCTTTGTGCTTAGCACAGATGGGCGGAAGGACCTACTTGCACTAAGTGGTTAGCTGTGGGGTACTTCTCTATAGGTGCAGTATCTCACTAGCAGGCAGATGTTTTCTATAATCTTGTACTGTCACTTTTGAATTTAAAAGTGAGCTTCACAAGAGAAAGGTGTTCTAGGTTAACCACCCTTTGACCTGTATATATATTTTTTTACTTTTTTCTTTTTGTTTGCACATAACTCTAAAACTACTGGACTAATTTGGATAAACTTTTTAAAAAAGAGGATACTTTAACTTAGGTCCCATTTTAATTTTAATATATATTGGTCCTGTATTTGACCATTAATTTAGTATTTATATTAAAATGTACTGGAAGCAATGGATTTCAACTATGACCAGTTTATCACTGGATAAACTTATTTCTTACATTTGAAGATTGATAACTCTTTGAAACTTTTTAAATCTGATATCATTTTTAGTAAATGTAAATCAATAGATTTACAGTAACTAAACCTATTGACTTAAAGATAAACACCTGTAGGAATCCAGCTAGCTTGTGCTTGTTGGTGCTGAATTCAGTTAGATTCCCACAAAAAACTTATTTGATTTTATTTTTGTCAATGAATATGATTGACTCACAAAGTAGCAAATATATTAAAAATATATTATCTCAAGCAGAAGCTTGGGTGGGAAAGGAACAATTTTATTAGTTGTGGCTAGGGTGTTAAAAGCAAACCCTCTCAATCTTGATGCTTAGTATTTATTTGTGTTGAGGCTCAAAGTACAAATTAGGCTAAGAATGTTCCAAATTAGGTAATATGGAGATTCAACCTATTGGAGCTCTTGAGACTCACCTCACTTTGACAGAACGGCTAATGGAGAGTCAATGGCAGGTAGGATAAATCCGTGTGGTAAGGATTTAATATATTTGATCCAATAATTAGGTGTAAAATTATTTGCACCTAGTGGGACCCCCCAAGACTATAAAAGGGGGTGGTCTCCGCCTAGGTGTTTGAGGTAAACTGTAGGTGGCCTGGGGAAACCTTAGTCTGACTCCCCTGATTCTGCTGCATAGTTGGTGCAACTGAACTGCCAAAACTCATGCTAATTTGCCAATGAGCATTAATAAAAGTATTACCCCAATTAGAGGGGTTCCACCAAGAATTGGCCAGGGTTTTTTTGGCCAATATTATCATTATTTTCATCTAAAACGCTCTTATTATAATATTGGACTGGTAATCTTCTGTCAGTGTTTAATAAATTTGGATAATTTTCACCCAAACATTCTTCTTTTGAAGTTAAGATGACAATTGTCTGACAACACCAAACTGCATAGTTAAACCATTAAATCTGCAAAACCTACTAAAAACCCACCAATTACTCAACCAAAACTAATCTGAACCAATTATATCAACCATTAACAGCTGTATACAGAAACTAATGAGGCTATTGATATAACTAAATAACCACCAACTGCTTACCAAAACCAGTGGGGCAATGAATTTATAAATTACCATCCTCTTACTCAGAATTATTGAGCCTGTCAAATTTACCAATTAAAAATTTATACTCACCCAAAATAATATAAAGAGTACCATTATTTTTTAAATATATTTTTATATATTTTATATATAACTTTTATCTAGCTTTTTTAATTAAAGAGAAACAACCTAAGATGGTTCTCAATATTTATAAATATTTGTGCCAAGTTTAGCTATTTTTATTATATTTGTTTATGAGATACTATATAGAATATATATAAAATAATTTCAATTTTAATATAGAAATAATAAGGGTTAAAAAAGTATATAAAGGCAGTAATTTTTTAAAATATAAATTTGAGAAAAAAACCCACCTTTAAAAATACCCTAAAATTTTTTTGTCTGGAATAAAAGAACAGATTTTTATTTTTTGAAAAAAAGAACTTTCATCAATTTTTTTGGAAAAACCTCCCAAAAAGCTTAAATAATGATATTATCAAGAAATTATGAATCTTTAATAAACCTCTTTTTAAAGTTGTTACCATATTCCAACCTGACTTATAGAATTTTGCTCACAAATACAAACTAAAGCTTATATTGGATTGGGTCTAAATGTAAACTATAAGCAACTTAGAATATAGTGCTGAGTATATATATCATAAAGGCTATTATAAGTTAGTTTAAAATATGGTGGTAACTTTAAAAAGGGTTTTATTAAGGATTTATAATTTCTCAATTATTTTATACTTTTTAGAGTTTTTTTAAAAGAGGTTCTTTTATCCCAATTTTTTTATCAAATTAATATTGTGAAATAAGCTGATGTTTAATGAAATTAGTAATCACCTGTGATGAATACAAGCTTGGAGATTAATTGGCAATTAAAAGTATCTGTGGTAGGGCAACCTTGGATAAATATTCCATACCAAGTTTTTTAGCCAGTATAGGTTTTGAACTCTTTCAAGCAAAACCTGTATCAGAGTGGAAGCAGGAATTACCCTGCTAGGCTTACCACCCCTCTCAAATATAATTAATTGGCAGGTAATAATGGGCCAGTTTTACTCCACCGCCATTCTGAATTTTTTATCCATTGAATTCGATACACTTAATTGAATATCTATTTGAATTGAATAATCCAAATTGGTTATTACAGGTTCCACGGTTTTAATTATGAAACAAAATTAAGTTTAGTCTAAAACTTGATTTATTCTAAAGTAAGACTATGACTACTTGGGTTGGGACCATCTAGTACTAAAAAAAAAAAAGACTATGACTACGTTTAAACCTATGATTGGATAAGTTTAGACCCTTCCATCAAGTTTTTGTATAGGAGGTAGCCAAGTTTATATAAACCCATTAAAGTAAAGATGAAACCGGGGATAAGCTCTAATAAAGGTGATTTTTTAACTGACTTTGAAAAAGGAGGTTATCAATTCAACCTGTATATATATATATGTTTTTTTTTTTTTTTTTTTCTGTTTGTTCGAGCATAACTGAAAATACTGGACCAATTCGGATGATCATCTTCAAAAATAGAGGATGCTCCAACTTAGATCTCATTTTACTTTTGTAAGTATTGGTCAAGTATCTGCCCATTAATTTAGTAAGTATATCAAAATGGGCTCAGAAGCGATGGATACTTGTAGGACTAATACAACTCTGGATAAACTTAATTCCGGCTTTGGTGAAGTGATAGCTTCGAATCACCTTTTTATTTATTGATGCAAATACTTTTGCATAATAGGCTCAGCTTTTGGCTCTAAACTTAAATTTTAAATTGTCAGTTGTTCGAATCCTAGCGCAATTACTTATGATATATATGTCCTATGGCTGAAGGTATATGCAAAATTCAGGCATTATGAGATCATAGCAGGATGAGCTTAAATTATTATTAAAACGTATCGGAAGCTATGGTGGTCAATTGAGAGCTAGTTCATCGCAGGCTAATTTAATTTCGAAATTGAAGATAGCTTTGAATCACTTCGTATACTTATTTTATTTTAAGCTTGACATCTCGTTTACATCTTATTTTAGACCCATCATCCACACAAAGGTTGTTGGTACTTTACTTAAGTATAAACCTATCGAACTGAATAAACTATCAAATCAATTTTAGAATAGATCAATATCATAAGTTTGATTCATCAGTATAAGTTTAGATTCAGAACTGAAATGTTTGCTTATGTTCACTGTCTCTATTAGCATGTCTAATGCTTTTAAAATTAGGATTTCTATAAATTTTACACCAAAGCTTTAATTCTACTCTGATATGGTTAATCGATTTAATTGGATATTGTTAAAAAATTTTGGAAAAAAATAACCTCCTATTAAAAAAAGCTCTAAAAAGTATGAAATATTGAGAAATTATGCCTCCTCAATAAAACCCTTTTTAAAGTTAATGCCATCTTCCAACCTGACTTGTAGAATTTTGCTCACAAATACAATTTATATCTTACTAGCCGACTTACCCGTGCTTCGCTAAGGTGTCTATAAAATTTCAGATATTCAATTTATTAATATAGATCTTATATTATAGATAAACAAACCCACTCAGCCAAATCTAATTGCTCAATCGAATCAATCAAAAACCACCTACCATTCAGCTAAACCTAACTGAACTTATCAAATCAACCAATAACTAATCACCCCTCAAAACTAAACTGTGTCCTATTGATTCGAACAAAAGCCATCAACCACTCGGCCAAACAAAAAAAACTTATCGAATCAATCAAATAGCACCAAACTGCTACCCGAAACTCTCTTTATACTTAAAATCATTGAGTATGTGACTGTTGGCAAGAAGGGTCCCCTGATCCTCTTGCCTCGAATAAATGAGTACGTGACATATCTTCCAAACTACTAAATCAACTTCTAATTAACTTACGAAAAGTATTTTATTAATTAGGGGAACCAAATTAGGCAGGTTTTTAAAATATATAAACCTAACATCAAGATACCCGTGCTTCACTATGGTATTTAGTTTATCAAATGATAAGCTCACATTGTAGCCTATAGGCTGTGCCAGCACTACTCTCGAGTCACTCGGACTAACAGCTTCGCTATTGCCCTCGTGGCTGGTGAGCTGATTATCCTAACTACTTAATCTACTTAAACTCTAATACTGATTTTTGTTGAGTTTCAGGTGAGCAATTTGGTGAATTATTCAATAATATTTGTCAATTCTCACCCGCTCACCCAGATAGATTGACCCTATCAGACTTGAAGGTTTCAGATGTCAGTCACTGAGTAAGTGAATGTGTTTTAAGTAGATATCTGGATTGGGTCCAAATGTAAACTATAAGCAACTTAGAATATACAGTGCTGAGTATATATATATATATATAAATTCCTATTATAAGTCAGTTAAAATATGGTGCCAACTTCAAAAAGGATTTTATTGAGGAGGTGTAATTTCTCAATTATTTCATACTTTTTAGAGCTTTTTTAATAGGAGGTTATTTTTTTCCAAAAAAATTTCTTAACTCCATATTATTAATTAAATAATGATAAGAGGGGTTAGAGGAAATTATATTTATTCTAGCCAGTACAGGTTTCGAACCTGTGTTGAACAAAACCTGTACTAGATGGAAGCAGGGATTAGGCTAACCACCCTGTAAGGTTTGGTAGGTGGTTCATTATTTGACCCGCCCTAACGGAACAGCTGAGTGGATCTCGGAGGTGGGGATCAAAATTTTAAAGTTGAGGTTTAAATTTTTTTGAAAAGTTTGATGAATTAAAAAGGTCGAGTGAGGTTAATTTGGTAGATTGCTTTTAACTTCATAAGGTTATACCAACCTTTAAAAGATATCAGTTACCCTTTAACTATACATGTCCGATAGAGGTAAAGCACCTTACCTATATTTTTTGGTTTTAATTTAATTTTATCGGTTTGACCTCATACCCGAAATGACCCGAATTTAAATCTTTAGCCATTGATATCTTGGTTGTCGGATCCGGGGGCCGAGAGCATGCTATTGCTTGGAAGCTAGCTCAGTCACCTTTAGTGAACCACGTTTACGTAGCCCCAGGTGCTCGCTTATACGCCTTGGCTTAAGCGTACTGACCTTTTTTAAAAGGGAATGGCGGTACCCAGACGTCCCGGGAGGGAAAGATATCCAACGTCGCGATTGGGGTATCGGAGTTGACCAAGCTGGTCGCCTTCGCCTTGGAGCACCGGGTAAGCTCTTTTTAGGGCGAGGTTGCTTATTTTGGACAGGTCGGGCTCGTTGTACCCGGTCCGGAGCAACCCCTAGTCGAAGGGATCCAAGATTGCTTTGCCAAAGGTACTACCTTATAAGCTTTAAGGATGGGTTTATGTATAAGTTGGCATCCCATGCTTTGGCCCTTCGAGGAGGGCTGCCAAGTTGGAGGCTTCGAAGGCCTTCTCCAAAGATTTTATGGCCCGTTATGGTATCCCGACCGCTCGATCTCGAGTAAGTGCCGGTGGGAACCTTTAATCCTTTCGCTTGCCTTCTAATCCACGCCTAGAACTTTACGGAGTACGAGCCCGCTCGCGAATACCTCGAGAGTTTACCTTACGACGTGGTCATTAAGGTGATCCGCCACAAGCTAATTTTTATTGGGGGGTGCAAAATGGTTCCAGTGGGTACCTTAGGTTTATATAAAATCCCAAAATTCAAGTTATCATGAGTTGGGTGCCTTTTGTTTTATTTAAAAGCGTCTGTTGTGCTATAGGAAAGGCTACATTGGTAGCCTGATTTTTGGAGGCTTTGGTAGGAGAGGAGACCTTTTGATCCTTCAGTTTACTTTAACCTTATATCGCTTGGGATCCCGGCCTGCTAAGTAGTTTAGGCTTCGGGTCTAGCATCCGGAAAGGGAGTTTTGATCCCCCAGAGCGACGAGGAAGCTCTGCAGTGCCTTAAACAGGTGATGGTTGATCGCATCTTTGGGGAGGCCGGGGATGAAGTTGTGATCGAGGAGCTCCTGGAAGGGGAAGAGCTCTCCTTGCTGGCCTTCTCAGATGGCTATACTGCCGTCCCAATGCTTCCATCTCAGGACCACAAACGTGCCTTTGACGGTGACCAAGTAGTGGAGGAGCTTAACAAGTGTTAACCTACCAGGGGCCCAACACTGGCGGCATGGGTTGCTATGCACCTACACCTCTGGGGACGCCAGCGCTCATGAAGGAATTGATGAGCACGGTGCTTGAACCCACCCTTCGCGGCATGAGAAAGGAAGGTTAGTAGAATCAAACTTTTTCACTTAAATTCAGGTGCGCCTTTTGTTGGGATGCTATTTGTTGGAATTATGGTGACCAAGGACGGGCCCAAGGTCCTCGAATACAACGTGCGATTCGGAGATCCCGAGACTGAAGTGGTTCTTCCTATGCTCAAGTCCGACCTCGCCGAGATCATGCTGGTACTTTTCAGGTTTGAGCTGATTGACCGAGCTAGGCCTGCGTCGAACGCCGGCTAGATTGTGTCGCGGTGGAGTTTGAACCTGGCGCAGCTGCTACCGTCATCATGGCTTCGGGAGGTTACCCTAGCTACTACGAGAAGGGCAAGCCAATCTTGATCTCGGCTGCTATCGCGGATGGCGTTACGGTGTTCCATGCTGGAACCACAGTTAAGGATGGCGTGCTGGTGAGTGCGGGCGGGCGCGTCTTGAGCGTGACTGGGCGTGGGGCCAACATTCAAGAGGCCATCGCGCGGGCCTATCGTGGCGTCGCGGAAATCTCCTTCGAGGGCGCCTTTTGGCGCCGCGACATTGGCCATCGCGCACTGAATTACGTGGCGCCTAGCCTTACGTATGCCCAAGCTGGGGTTGACATTAACGCCGGAAACGAATTCGTTCAGAAAATCAAGGCGGTGGTTAAGGGCACGCGCCGCCCCGGGGCCGATTCCGACATTGGCGGGTTTGGGGGGTTGTTCGATCTCAAGGCGGCCGGCTTTAAAGATCCGGTGTTGGTCTCCGCCACCGATGGCGTTGGCACCAAGCTCACCATCGCGCACAGCATCGACTTGCATTCCACTATCGGGATTGATCTTGTGGCCATGAGCGTTAATGACCTTATCGTCCAAGGCGCTGAACCACTCTTCTTCTTGGACTACTTTGCGTGCGGCCGCCTTCAGGTTCATGTGGCCGCTGATGTTGTGGCTGGCGTAGCGGAAGGCTGCCTTCAGGCAGGCTGTGCCTTGGTGGGGGGTGAGACTGCCGAGATGCCCGGCCTTTACAAAGATGACGAGTACGACCTGGGTGGGTTTGCGGTGGGCGCCGTTGAACGTGAGGCGGTCTTGCCTCGGATGGATGCCATTAGTCCTGGGGATGTTCTGATTGGCTTGGCCTCCTCTGGTCCCCATTCCAACGGTTATTCGCTTTTACGCAAGGTAGCCGCCGTGAATGGGTTGGGATTCGACGCCCCGTGCCCCTTTCAGCAGGGCGTGAGTCTGGGCCAAGCTCTCCTGGTGCCCACGCGGATCTATGTCAAGTCGCTTCTCCCGCTGGTCCGCGCACGTGTTATCAAGGCCATGGCCCACATCACCGGCGGCGGATTCATCGACAATCTCCCCCGCGTCCTTCCCGAGACCCTGGGCGTGCGTCTAGACGCCAGCTCCTGGCCTTTGCCCGCCGTCTTCCGCTGGGCCAAATTGGCTGGCAACATCGCCAACCTTGAGCTGGCACGCACCTTTAACTGCGGGATCGGTATGGTTTTGGTGGTTGCTCCCCAGGACACCGAGCATGCCCTCGCCCAGCTGTACGAGCTTAACGAAAACGCCTACATTATCGGGAGAGTGGAGGTCCGTGGGGCTGAGCAGGTCATCATTGAGGGGATGGATGAAGCTTGGGTTTGAAACCATCCCTTAGACTGGGAATAAACTATCGATCCGTTCAATCTCATAAACCTAATTTTAGCTTGGGTGGGATAACCTTGGCCCAAGGGTGCTGCACTGAGTGAAAGGAAAAGGGGGCAAGAATATGGAAATGCGGTATAAAATTTTATAAGATCATCTTGTTTATGCACTTTAAAAGAAATTTTATGTTAAGTTGGCAACTTGGTACCTCAAATTGAGATTAAATATCTAACTTTAATCTGATCTCATACACCCCCATGACAAAGTTTTATACTTGAGGTTGAACTGGGTGGAATCTTATAAAGCTCATGCCAAACTATTATACCGCCCTCCCACCCTGTTTTTAAAATATCCATTGGACTATCTTTAAACTATATAGATGGATGGCACGTGTAAGGGTCTAGAAACTAAAGCTTACGGGGTTTTATAGGTAATTGAGTTGATTAAATAGTCTTGGATAAAAAACCTTAGCCGGTTGTAGCTTGATAATGCTCTCTGTTATATGGGTTTATTTACCCTCGATATCATACTTCTAAAAAAGATAGACTTTCATTTGGGGCAGTTACTTTAATCAAACAAAAGATGGTTTTAATCAAATTATTCTTAATTGATAGATTTGATTTAAGCTTGAAAGATGTAAAGATAGATTATATCAGTTCTATTGGAGTTGAGTTAATATAAGTTCATATGGTAAGGATGATTTCTACGGCATCGATATTTAGTTTAATTTTGTAGCAACTGAGGCTTCTATAGCATCATGAGATAGACTAAAGGTGCCTAGCAGCCTATCGTTTATTTATGGAGGTGCTTAATAGCTTATCCAATCCCAGTTTTAAATTATTATTATATGTTTAAATTGTCCAACACTATGCATGCTAATGATGCAACTAAATGACCAATATCAAACACTAGGTTAAAGCTGCGGATTAGGTTTTTGATAACTTTACCCAAAGCGCTTTAGATAAAGGCTAATCAACCTGTACCAGACAATCATTATCTCTGATTTTTAGGACCAGTAGTAGACCCCTGTACTGTAATCAAATTAGACCTTACGTTACCTATGTAGGTTGATACCTTTATTTTTCCAAGATTGGATATCAGTAGGAGACTATAAAGGTTAATTTATAAAGGGCAATCAAATTCTAAGCTATATATAATCCACCCCCTATTGTCTAAGCTATAGATTAAGCCATTTTTTAATCTTAGTTTATAACACTTGATAAGGCTAAAAATAAATGCCTGTGGCATATAAAAAGTAATTTTATGATAGTAGGTAAAGTTACTGCCAAGGTAGGGTATCATGGTTGGATGACTTAATAGTGGGAACTGATGCTAAAGATAAGGCTGGGTGACAGGAGGCCCAGAAGGTGAAACTTCAGGCTCTTCCTGACCTGAAACACACCTTAGATCAACGCTGGGTGCAAGCCAAGCATGCCCAGGTTGATACTAATGGGGTGCAAAATGCCCAGTCTCTTATCTCAGCCCAGGCACTGAAACAAACAATTTATGTTACAAATGAAGATGGTTCAATTCAATTAATTGGAGAGCAAGGGTTTGAATCCCATTCAAGTTATGAAATTTTAAGTTTGGGTAAAATACAGCTTCAATTGATTACTCAAGTGAAAGCACTTTTGGTGTATTTTATGAAAATGGATGGAAGCATCTGTTTATTGGAGCATCAAGGCTTGGGTACACTTCTGCAGAACCTGAATTTCCCCGGCCCACTTTAAATATATTTGTGACCAACATTCCTCATTGGTCAACTTTATTAAATAAATTTACCCATTATTTTACATTTTTTCTAATAGATCCTTGGGTGAACATGGTGGTGGACCTCTTTGAGGAGGTCTCCAACTATGTGGGCCAATACCTTTTATCACCATTTACCCAAATCCTAGATGCTTTCTTGGACTGTTTAGGTCCCCTCCAGATTGAGGCACCCAAGTCTACTAGTGCCAAGTTACACTTGATTAGGGACTCCCCTCTGAGGTCCACTCAAGCTGGGATATTTTCTACTTACCTGGTATTATATGTTGCGCTTTACACCCTCACCTGGGGTATCTTTTGCACAGGCACCATTTGAGGTGCCTCATTTCTCATCCTCTTAATGGCTAGTTCTCTAGCAATATGGGTTTGCATCCCACATCACCTTGCTGGGAAAGAGAGTTACAGACACTCTCTTAACATTAGTTGACCAACCCCTTTATTATATGAGCATATGAATTATCCATGTGGGACTTTCAATAAAAGTAAATTGGGTGTGCTGGCCACCTGTCACTGCCACGATGGTGCTCACCACAGTTTTCTCATTTGGTTTTGTATTAATGCGCCTCAGCATTATTCTTACAACTACCAATTGGGAAGTGTCCACCCTTCCTGCTTGTACCTGGTGGTCTCAGACTTTTTATAATCATCTTGTCAAAACCCTTTGGGGTAGTTTCCCTGCCCCAACCTGGAAGGGGCCAGGTAATTTGGCCATCATTGGATCAAATCATATAAATACAGAAACTGAAAAGTTGCACGTGCCTCTTAAAATGAGGGAATCTTATCCTTCTAATCCTTCTACTTCTAAATTTGGAAATATACAGGGGTATAGCCCCAAGAATAAAGTGAAGGTTTCAGACAATTTCACCATGATGATGTCACCCATGGTCATCCCTATAGATATTGCATCCTCAACTAATGATATTTCCTTAAATTGTGAGATGCTTCTCACTGATTTCCTTCCCGTCTCGGCGGAAATTGGGAACATTGGAGGGTCCAAACCCAAATTTAACCAAAAAAAGGATTCTGTTATCATTTTTTCTCCCCAACATATTTCTGAGGTGCATGCTGAGGCATCTATTCTGGGCTTGGGGGTGTTGAACCTGGATAGTGATGCACACCAAACCCTCAGAATAAGTGTGGGTTTGTTAGAGCTGAAAAATGCGTTTTATAATGTAAGCAATATATCCTAGAATGAGCCGTTTATATGCTCATATGGTCTGGATGAGGACTCCATTTCAGTATATGAGATTACTCCTGAGAACCCTCGTTTGACCCCTACCATGATTAGGGGTTCTCAGGAAGATGAAAAAGATCATTATAAATATAAAGATGTATATGCACCTGCAGAAGGTGTGGTGGGATATGTGGCCTCAGTAGTAAGAGTGGCCCACTATCCCTCCCTCATCTATGATTCCAAAACATACCCCGATAGCTTGTTCAAACCGGAGGAAGAATTTTCTGGTGAATTGGTGGCATTTTCTGCATTGGATAAATCCCATTCTGGATACTTCTTGTTGACTGCTACCCTTACATCCTCTTATGAGAAATTCAGCACAACTATTTTGGTGGATACTGGTGCCTCAAATAATTTTATTGACCAAAACCTTGCTGACTACCTTGAGTTGAGTTACTCACCAGGTGGTATGGTTAGAGGTGGGGCTTCTCAAGGTATCCCCACACTGAATGTCATGGAGTCAGTCAATTTCCAGGTAGGTTCTTATCTATTGTCTGACCAGTTTCAAGCTATCAGAAACCTCTTGTTTCCCATCATTTTGGGTATTGAGTGGTGGCAGAAGTTTGACGTTAAAACTAATTTGAAAGAAAACACTTTATCCTTGTCTTTGATAAATGGTCACCAAAGATTGTTCCTTTGTCTGAGGATAACGCTCAAGGCAAATTACCTCATTGGCCCAATGTTCCCAGTCTTTATCTTGCCCCTTTGCTGAAGCCCACCATATGACTTTCCTTACCTTCCTGTTTGGAGGAGTTGGCTTCTTCTTTTGATGCAGCTTCAGCTAGTATGCTACCAGAACATTCCGAGTTTGATTGTGAATTTAAGCTTACTGTGGATCTGGTGCATATTTCTTCCCCCATACACCCATTGACTGTCCAGGAGGAAGAGGTTTTAGATTTATGGGTGAAGGAGCAGTTGGCCAAAGATGCCATCTTTCAGCGTACCTCCCCTGTTTGCTCCCCACTTCTCTTTGTGGAGAAGGCTGATGGAACTTTATGTCCATGTGTCAATTATGAAAATTTAAACAATGTGACTGTACCTGACCTCCATCCCATCCCTTTAGATTCCCAGATTGCGCGCTATGTGGAAAAGGCAAAAGTTTACTCCAAGTTGGACTGCCTCAATGCATTCAATAAAATCCAGATAAAGAAGGGCCAGGAGTGGTTAACCGCATTCTGCACCAGAAAAGGGATTTTCCAGTTCCAGGTTATGCCCTTTGGTCTTAAGAATGCCCCTGCCATCTTTCAGCGCTGAATTGATGCTGCGTAGGGAGACTTGTTGGGGGTATGTGCGGTTGTCTACATGGATGATATCCTGGTGTTTTCCCCTAATCAGGAGTCACATGCAGTACACCTTTGACAAGTAATGGAGAGATTGAGGGCCACTTGCCTTACCCTTAAGATTAGTAAATGCAAATTCTTCAAGTCCCAGGTTACTTTTCTGGGCAACGTCATTTTTGACCAGGGCCATATGATAACTCCCAACAAGGAGAAGGCTATTTGTGAGTGGCCTACCCCCATCTCAGTCAAGGAATTGAGGAGCTTTTGGGGATGTGTACATTTCTCAAGAAGTTCACACCCAATCTCTCCAAGGTGGCAGCACCCTTATATAAAGCCAGCGGTGCCAAGGTGCTTCAGTGGTCCCCCATTTTGGAGGATGCTTTCCAAGAGGTGAAGTTCACCCTGTTATCCACATCCATCCTTTGCCATGTTGACCCTGCAAAGGAATTCATTGTGTCCTCAGATGCTTCCAACTTTGCCATTGTGGCGGCCCTGTTACAGGTGGGTGAAGATGGGTCTGAGCATCCAGTGGGATATTTTTCTAGAAAAATGTCTCTGCATAAGTTAAATTATGCCGTATATGACAAGGAGTTATTAGCAGTGGTGGAGGTGCTGATTTACTGGCGTCACCACTTACATGGCTCCTCCCAACCATTCCGGGTACGCACAGACCACCAAGCCCTGTTGTACTACCATGCTCCACATGTTCTAACGCCACGTCAGACCCATTGGCATGAGACCCTTGCCCTATTTACATTTTCCTATAAGTTTACCAAGGGCAAGGAGAATGGTTTGGCGGATGCTTTGAGCTGCAACCCTGCTTTGGCTCCCAATCCAAAGGAGGTAGAGTTTCACAACACCTGGTTGATGATTCCACCAAGTATGATTCTGTCTCAACTTCTTAAGTCCAGGGTACATACGCCAGCCTCATGCCTCTGGAAAATGCAGCAGAATATAGTATATTTAGAAAGGTAGTTCTTTCTCAGCTGTTATCAGCTGAATATGCTGTGGTTCTTGCTAAGAGCACCCTGAATCAGGAGGACTTATCCAGAGGTTATCACATGAAGGATGAGATGGTGTAGTTTCAGGGGCGCCTATGGGTTCCTGCTGGACCACTGCGCCTGAAAGTTATCCAGGACCATCATGACGGCATCACTGTTGGTCATCCTGGGAAAGCAAAGACCTTGGAGTTGATATGATGCACTTACAATTGGAAGGGCTTGCCTGTTCAGGTAGGGCGGTACTGTAAAGAGTGCCTGATATGCAATCAAATGAAACCCAATTGGCAACCTTTAGCAGGGTTGCTGGTACCAGTCCAAAAGGCTAAAGGGCCCTGGACTTCCCTATCAGTGGATTTCATTGTGGAGTTACCCATTTCAGATGGGTATGATGCAATCATGGTGGTGGTGGACCGCTTTAAAAAGTTCGCCCACTTTATTCCTTGCAGAACAACTATAACTGCTGCTGAAATGGCCAGGCTCTTTGTCACCCATGTATTTGCGCTTCATGGGGTTCCTCAAGAAATCATTAGTGACTGGGGACCCCAGTTCACCTCCATCTTTTGGGAAGAGTTGTGTAAAACTCTTCAGATTCGCCCCTGCCATTCTACTGCCTATCACCCCAAATCAGATGGGCAGACTGAGCGAGTGAACCAATGCTTGGAACAATTTCTGCGTTGTTACACCACCGCAGACCATTCAGATTGGGCTCCTCACCTTCCCATGGCCCAGTTCAGTTATAACAACACTTTGCATTCATCAATTGGTTGTTCACCTTTTTTGCTAACCATGGCTTTAACCCTGCTTTTAACATGGAGCCCAGCTGTGGTTCCAAAGTGGAAGCAGTGCTGGACTTTGCTAAGACTCTCAAGAAGGTCCATCAAGTGGTGTCCACAAGTTTGGAGGCAGCTATGCTGGTTTATAAGGAGAATGCTGATGGAAAGCACCAAGTGGGTCCAGCATACAAGGAAGGGGATCTCGTGATGCTTGATGCTCACAACATCCCTATCAAGCAGCCATGCAAAAAGCTGGGTCCAAAGAGGATTGGTCCTTACTGTGTAGTTAGAAAGGTGGGATATGCTCATACCAGTTGGATCTTCCCTCCATGTTTCAGATCTTCTCCTTCTTTCATGAAAGCAAATTTACATTGTTTGAGGGCTCTCCTCCTGTGACTCTCAAGGCTTATCTTGTGGATGGGGCACTGGAATGGGAAGTGGAGGAAATAGTAGCCTCCCGCCAGGTTAAGCGACGCCTTGAGTACCTGGTATCCTGGAAAGGGTTTGACGCAGCAGAGAACAGTTGGGTGCCAGCACGGGATTGTGTACATGCCCAAGACCTGATTGAATCATTTTATAATCATTTCCCTGAGGCTGCAGGATCTCAGCCTAAGCTGGCCATTGCTGCTATGAAGTTGCCACCAGCACATAAGAACTTCTCCTTAGCAAACGCCCTTGGAGGGGGGGTGGAGCCCAAGAAGGAGGAGAGGGTAATGTCATGGTTAGATGACTCAATAGTGGGATCTGATGCTAAAGGTAAGGCTGGGCGACAGGAGGCCCAGAAGGTGAAACTTCAGGCTCTTCCTGACCTGAAACACACCTTAGATCAACGCTGGGTGCAAGCCAAGCATGCCCAAGTTGATACTAATGGGGTGCAAAACGCCCAGCCTCTTATCTCATCCCAGGCACTGAAACAAATGATTTACATTACAAACAAAGATGGTTTGATTCGGTTAATTGGAGAGCAAGAGTTTGAATCCCATTCAAGTTATGAAATTTTAAGTTTGGGTAAATTATGGCTCAATTGATTACTCAAGTGAAAGCACTTTTGTTGTATTTTACAAAAATGGACAGAAGCATCTGTTTATTGAAGCGTCGAGGCTTTGGCGCACTTCCACAGAACCTGAATTTCTCCAGCCCACTTTAAATATGTTTTTTGCGACCAACATTCCTCATTGGTCAACTTTTTTAAATAAATTTACCTGTTATTTTACGTTTTTTCCAATGGATCCTTGGGTGAACATGGTGGTGGACCTCCTCCGGGGAGGTCTCCAACTATGTGGGCCACTACCTTTTATCACCATTTACCCAAATCCCAGGTGCTTTCTTGGGCCATTTAGGTCCCCTCCAGATTGAGGCACCCAAGTCTACTAGCGCCAAGTTACACTTGATTAGGGACTCCCTCTGAGGTCCACTCAAGCTGGGATGTTTCTTACTTACCTGGTATTATATGTTGCGCTTTACACCCTCGCCTGGTGTACCTTTTTCACAGGCACCATTTGAGGTGCCTCATTTCTCATCCTCTTAATGGCTAGTTCCCTAGCAATGTGGGTTTGCATCCCACATCACCTTGCTGGGAACGAAAGAGTTACAGACACTCTCTTGACATAGGAATACAAAAAATTTTATAGATTCCATTGGGCCATATAAAATCTATACATGGATTAAATAAAGCATCTTTAACTGTATAGGTCATAAATGTAAGTCTGAAGACTCAACCTCTTAGTTGGACTGAAAAAAGGTCTTTATAGAAGAAGAAGGGATATAATGCCCCTATGGAGCCCTTGGCTCTACTGAGAAACTTGGGACATGTGGTTGATGAATGCTAGATAACTTCATTAGCCTCAAGGATCCCTTTACAGTATCCCTCTTGGCTGCTTCTTCCCTTTTTGAAAGGATAAAGGAGGTTTTCAGAGAGAAAATCCATGCCAGAAGTCACCAACATCACCTCCACCCTTCTCAGGCCTCTACCCCAATATCCTTCACTTCCTTGGAAAAAAAAGAAATTGACCTCAAACCTCAGAAAATGGTTTCTGAGTCAGAAAAATCAGTCTAAAACATGGAATCCAAAATTCCAGGTCTGGGAATACCAATCTGAGTCAAGAATCCATTCTCAAAAATTCAAAATAATCTTTTAAAAATTTATCAAAATTGACCCTGAAAAAATCCAATTCTGCTATCTCTTTGATCTAAGCAAATCTGCTCAAGTTTGGATCAGTGAGAATCCCTCCCTGGTGGATTGGAAAGTTATATTGCCAGAGTTTTTATGACCTAGTGCATAAGCTAGCTGATGATGCCTCAAGCCTAGGATGGGTATCCATAAGTATGTCAGCTGCCCCTGTCTAGGAATACCCAAAACCCTCTTTTTCCCTAATTTTTGTATATAAGGAAACTTTCTCTGAAAGGGGCAGTTAGCAGTTCATTCTCACTCTTAAGTTTAAATAAAGCTGATCTTTACCCAAACTTACTCCACAAACCTCATCTCTTTTTTCATATACTTTCATTTAAACCAGCAAAGTATTCAGCAATCTGCATTTTAGAGCCAATGGTTTTCAAGTGGCCCTCCAAGCCAATAATCCAGCAGCCTACCAGATGGTATTTATGATGATCAAAGATTTATCATAGGTGTATGATACCAATTTACCAAATTCAAAGAGCTTTCAGATCTACAAAACTCTTTGCAACAATCTGCTCCTCTTTCACACCAGGTGGACAAGCTATAGGACTGCCTCCTACTACATAAAATAGTCAAAAGATTTGAAATAATTCATACTGCTGAGTTACTAGTTTTTTGGCACAATTTAAATAAATGAGACCATCTCTGCTAATTGTAATTCTCCATTTGGGGGTGGGAAACAGCTGTCCTCACAACTGCAAGGCAGTAACCAGGCACTGGATTATCCAGGCCATCTCATTTCAAGCCAATATGGCCCCAATAACTTGTTTAAATTGATTCACTGAATTGATGTTCTTAACCCCTAACCCATTGTGAAGACCCTCAACAGGTGTGAGGTGTAGCCCAAGGACTCCCAACAGTCAAATCAAATTGATTTAATTCAATTTGAAAACATGATCAGCATTTTTAAAATTTTGAGGATTAAATGATTTTCAGAGTTTTTACTATGATGAACAAGTGCCAAAAAGATTTTGAAAAGGAGCCCAAAGGTCACCACCTGCAAACCCAGGAGAATTGGTCATCTGCCTTGCCTCTCCCACCCTTGGAGATACCCCAGCAAGACCCACGGTTGCCCCCATTGCAGCCATTTGATTTGCTATGGGGCCTTTGGTATGTTATTGAATTTTTATTTCCCTCTCAAAAATTGTAGGGGATCCCTCCTACAAGTGATCAGAACTGCTATGCCATTGGCATTCTGGGCTTTCCACAGGGTTGTTACACTCCCAGATTGGAAGCTAAGCCTTACTTTAATCAGCAGGTTTCATGACACCAACCCCCAAGGCCATTTAATTTATATAGGCTAAAGTTCTCACTTGGGTGGGCACTGGCCTATCTTGTTTTTAGCTTTTAAGTTTCATTTTTTTAGTTTAAACACACCCTTTCCATTTTTAAAGCTTGCCATAAATTAAGCATCTCATGTATCATTGTGCACATCATTGTGCTCATTCCCATGTTGCCCAATAAAATGGCTTGCCTCTTGTTGGCTAGAGGGCTTTAAAGCCATACTCTTACTAGTGTTTGATTACTCAAGGTGGTTTTATAGGGAATTTAAGTTGATGACTGAAGATAACTTGGGCTCCCCCTGGTCCTTACAACATTTATTAGTACTTGGAGATTGAGCATTGTGATGTTTGATCTACATTTTCCTAGCTTTCACTCAGGTTTAGCAAATATAACATATTAGATAAATGCTAGTTTAATATGAAAGATGATAAAAAAAACATTGGGCTTAAATTGAAGGTATAAAATTTATCCACAACTTTATAAGATATTTCTAACCTGCATACCAATAGCTTTAGATTATCATTTAATTAACTTCCAAGGAGGTATCTAAGTTATGTATAGGTATAGAATTTATATTTATATGAGTATCTTTATGCTGCAGTTATATAAGAAAAGCTTAATCTTGAATGCAGCACTAAAATTATATAAAAAGCTAGAAAAAACCTATCCACTGCATACATAAATATTCTACATAGAATGCACAGTACTATTAGATTATAGAAACATGATTGAGATAAAATTTATAGTATCTAAAGGATAGCTTAGTGTCAAGAGAGTATCTATAACTCTCCAGTTCCCACGTGGTGGTGCACGGAGCACTGGACTGAAGCAAGTGAACTTGTTATCAGAGTGAACATAAAAATAGACCAGCAGAGAGAGCTGGAGCTAAAAAGACATAGGGCAGGGTTGTTGAGCACAGTGAAAGTAATAATAAATTGAGCAATCTTCAAAACTTGGCTGTGGCCCTGAGGGCTGTTCATAACTGAATTTGGTACAGTGGTAGAATGCACTGGTGATCAGATATGGAGGAAACCTGGTAGGTCCAGTGGTGTACTTGAGGCTTTGCTAATTTTAGATAAAACAGATTGGCTAACATGTTGCAAGATCTCCTCAAAGAGGTCCACATATAGATGCACCCAAGTTTTTATTTTATTTGAGGTGGGCTGACCTGGGGATGATACCGCACCAATTAAGGGAAATCAAATGAATGGGAAAGGAGGATAAAATCTGGAAAACCTCTATGCGCAGCATATATAGGCCAGGAACTCCATGGACTGCCTTTGCTAATTGCTATCTTGGTTCAGAGCATTGGTGCGCAATGCCAACACAGTTATACTTGTCCCCTACCCAAAGTTCCAGTACCAGAATCAAACTTGGGGAGGCAGTGGTAGAGGTCCCTACTCTACCACTTGGGTATCCTCCCCTGGTGCACCCAAGTTAGCTTATCTAAATGTAAAAATGACTGTGGGGTTTATTGGGAAGATGACCATCAAGAAACATTGGCCTTGAGCAAAGATACTTAAGCCAACTTGGGAAAATCTTGGATTAGTGGAAGTGGTACCAAGCCTTGGTGCACTAATAGGTGCATGCTTTCATCCAAAAGGGTCACATACCTCAAATTTGACTTTACTTGAGTAATTGACTGAAGTTGAACCCAACCTGAGCTTGCAATCTTGTTAAGTAGAATGGGTTTAAAACCCCTGTTCCCCAATTAACAAAATTTCTTCATCATTGTTTAGTTCAAAACTCATTTATTTTAGTTATAGAACCAAAACAGGGGGCTGGGCTTTAGGCACCTCACTTGTACCAACCTGGGTGCATCTAGCCTGTACCCAGCATCGATACAAGGTGTTCTTGAGATCAGGAAGAGCCTAAAATTTCATCTTTGGGACCTTCTGCCACCCAGCCTTGTCCCTGCTGTTGGTGCCCTCTATAAAGTCATGTAAACATGACACTTAGATAATATAAATTTCTATATGGGTGGGGTAGCTTAAAGTTATTAAAATCCTGCTACACCCAAGTATGCCAAGTAAATATTTTTAGAGTGGGTAAAAATTCTTAGCATGGTCTTTTTATCTCAAGGTAAGCCCACTTCAGATAGTTTTAGATATTTAAGGTATTGCATGTAAGCTTATGAAATATTGTTATATTTTTTTAGTACTAGATGGTCCCAACCCAAGAGATATTGTTATATTGATAGATATATATCAGCCAACACTACACATCCTTCAGTCTGAAATTATGTACCAAGCATTTGTTCCAAAATCACTTTATCTTTTAAAAAAGCTTTTTAATTTTAACAGATTGTACACTGGCATGAGATTTTTATTTCCTTGGCCACTGACAAATAATAAGACAAGGCTTATTAGGGAAAAAGTCAAATATCTAAGGTATAAAATTGACAGAACTTTAGTGACATCAACTTCTAGCCCCCAGTAACTTTTGACTAGCATAAAAGGAATAGTCACAGATCAAAAGCTTTACTTTGGTCACTCAGGTATAAAAATAAAGGCCGTTTAATTTATATTGTTACTTTAAAAATATAAAGTTGTATATCTAAATTAATAAAGTTATATATATCAGAATCATAAGTAAAGTAAAGTAAAGTTTTTATGCTACAACTGTAAAGCTGAACTTGTGGTTGAATTGATTTGGTTACCAAAGGCCATATAAATGATTGATTATGAATAAGAGTGTTTATAATTTGAATAATTGAGATGGGCTGATATGGGGTGATACTGCACCAATAATGGGGAAATGGGGAAATTAAAATCAACAAGAAAGGATGATAAACTCTGATAAACCTCCATGTGTAGTGTACTGATAGGCTAGGAACTCTGTGAATAACCTTGCTATTTTCTATCTCAGTTTAGGAGCATTGGTGCGTAATGCCAATGCAGTCATAAATAGTCCTCTACCTAAGTTCATCTAATGGGATAAAAACTGGGATGAGGCAATGGTCATTGACTCCATACTCTACCACTAGGTCACCCTCCCCTAGCTCTGTATGAATTGAATTGAACTCTTGTGAAGTGATAGCCACATTTTAATATATATTGAGGGGTTGGTTGAAGATTGAGGGAAACTATTTTTGTTAACTTACATCTTAACTTTTGTTAATAGTGGTAGTTCAGATGAAATTCTTGGATAAATGATTTATATCTCAAGATAATAGATATGATCTTTACCTTGGTATAAAAATGGTTACTCATACTAATATCACAGTTTATGTATGTGGAATGAAGTTTTGATATTGAATTCATCAGTTAAACTGGACTTTTTAAGTTACTTAATTATGTGACGTTATCATAACCTTCTAAAAGGTTTAAAGTCAATATGTAAGTTAAATGTTGGGATAACCTAAATTGAGGGGTCAATTGAATTAAAACTTAGCTTGAGTAATATTGTATGAGACTAGGTGAGCCCAAATCAAATGTTTTTTTAAATAATTTGATTATTTGCAATAATGACTCATTGGTAAACAGCAATAAATAAAAATTGAAAGTACTGCAGTAAGAACTACCATTCTTATTTTATTTGTAACTAATATCAAGATACCCATGCTTTGCTATGGTGTTTAAAGTTTATCAGATCATTCATATAAATAACCACCAAAATGCTCAGCTAAACCCATTGATATACCAAATTAACCAATCACCAACTTCTTTGTATCTGTAAAACAAACCTAAACTTATTGAAACAACCAAAACTAAAACATTGATGAATCCCCCCTCAGGTTGGGACCATCTAGTACTAAAAAAACACCCAAAACTAACAACTATTTACCAATATTAATTAATTTATTAAATCAACCAATCACTAACAGCTTGCTAAAACTATCAAGCTTATTAAGCAACCCAAAGCTACCACCTGCTTGCTAAAACCTTATATTTATTGAATCAACAAATATCAAACTGCTCAGCTGTAACAATATACCAATCTTTATTAAAACATATAAAATTTAACTTCTTACATATAAACCTGTTTATTTTGCTATAAAATAATAATTTTTAAAATGCATAAACCTTCTCCATGAATAAAACTTATATGTGCCAACTTTCATGGTGATTTGTTAAACAGTGTCAGAGTCTATAAATCTTTAATATACCAACATCCATTTATTGTATATTTAATTTTAGAATTTTATTTAAGGAGGGCCAACCTGGGGATGATACTGCATCAATTAAAGGGGAATTGAATGAATGGGAAAGGAGGATAAAACCTGAAAAACCTCCATGCATGGCATATGATAGGCTAGAAACTCTATGGAGCACCTTTTCTATTTGCTATCTCAGTTCAGGTCATTGGTGTGCAACGCCAAAGCAGTCATAATTGTCCCTTATCTAAAGTTCATCATTCAGTTTTTGAAGTTAGGTAGGCAGTGGTAGAGGGTCATATTCTACCACTGGTGTATCCTCCCCTTTAATTATATATATAGGCTTGTGAAATCCATGCTTTGCTATGGTGCTTATAACTTACCAGATGATTTAACATTATTTTAGTTTTTATATCTGCCAATTATCACCCACTTACTCAAATAGATTAAACCATCAGAATCAATAGTTTCAGATTTGATAATAGGTTTGCAATTCTCACCCACTTATCCAAATAGTTTGAAACTATCAGACTTAAAAGTATCAGATGTTAGACAGTCAGTACTTCAGTCAGTGAATGTGTTTTACTAAGTATATATTGGTAGATGGCCATCATCAAGTTCATAAACCATGAGGGCAACAGAAAATCTGTTATTCTGAGTGGCTTGAGAATAGCGCTGGCACAGTCTATAGGATATGTTAATGTGAGCTTATAAATGAACCTGAGCAAGGCTGGGTAACTCTGCTTGTTTTAAGTAAAATTTGATAACTACATTGGCTCATCATTTTTAGTTTTACTTACACTTGCAATATTAGCTTTAACTATATTAATAGTTCAAATGATAAGAAGTAACTAAATAAAAGTGTGCCAGTATTTGAACAACTGACCATTAAAAAATTTAATTTAGAGCCAAAAGATGATATTTTTATGCTAAAAGAGGTAAACATAGAATCAATTGGGTTTTTGACTCAGTTTTGAATTAGATTAACTTGCTAACTAGCCAAATGACCACTAATAACTTAACAAAACCATTTAAACTTTTAAATCAACTAAATACCAAACTGCTTATCTGTAACAATATAGTGAATATCATAGAAAATATATAAGCTTTTCACTTCTTGCATGTAAAACTTTTGTTTTACTATGAAAATAATAATTTTTAAAATGTATAAGCCTTCTAGTAAAAAATACTTATATGTGCCAACTTTTATGGTGATTGGTTAAATGGTGTTATAGTCTATAAATCTCAGATATATCAACATCCATATATATATAGATTTCAATAGCAGTCTTTAATTAATCTCCAACCTTATCTCATTTTAACAGCCAATGGATGGGATAGATTGATAAGATTAAGCATAAGGATGATCCCAAATGGCTTTTACTGCCAGCAGTTCAGGTTAGGCTTAAGTCAGCCTGGGTAGGTTAACACATTGGTGACCAGCAATTTTATGCAGAAACTGTCATGTCACTGGCTATTATTTTGAAATCGAATATGGAAGTAAAGTAAAACATTCTAACTAAACACAATAAATTTTTATATACTGAATGAAATGGAATTAAACTTTGAACATATTTTCATATAGCTTTTAAAATTTTTTGTTTGGTATCACATTGTTGACCAATGATGAGTTAACTCATCACCACTTAACAATTTGTTAAGAGATTAAATTATTTCAATATATTGCAGTTTCATGCCCTCCAAGATCAAAATTACTCTTAGCTTCTCCTACTTTGTAATAATTTTAATTATTTATAAAATAAAAAAATTGGGAAAAATGAACCTCCTTTAAAAAAGCTTTAAAATGTATGAAACAATCAAGAAATTTATGCCTCCTCTATAAAACCCTTTTTTAAGTTGGTGCTATCTTTCAAACTGACTTATAGAATTTTTCTCACAAATACAAATTATATTTTATGTCTGGATTGGTCCAAGTGTAAACTATAAGCAACTTGGAATATACAGTGCTGAGTATATATATTACAAATGCATATTATAAGTTAGTTAAAATATGGCACCAACTTCAAAAAGGGTTTTATTGAGGAGGCATAATTTTTCAATTATTTTTTATACTTTTTATAGCTATTTTTCAAAGGAGGTTCTTTTTTTCCCAAAAACTTTTACTTCCAGTTCTTTTTCTTTAAAAAACAGTGCATTTCTAAAAGTTGCTCTTTTCCCTACTTTTATAGATATTAATATCTCTATATATTCTTTTTGACCTCTTACTATTTCTCTATAAAAATAAAACTCATTGTATATATATTATATAGTATCTTATAAACAGATATAATATAATTCATTTTATTAAATTTAGTTGATTTTATTGGTCAAATTATATTAAATTTACTTATTACCATCTACAATATTTTATTTTATTAAATTTAGATGATTTTACTGTTCAACATATTCTGAATTTACTGATTGCCATCTACAGTATTTAATTTTATTTTTTAGTACTAGATGGTACAGTATTTCATTTTATTAAATTTGGTTTTTACTAGTCAATCTATGATAAATTTATTGATTACTATCTAATATAATTCATTTTATTAATTTTAGATGAGCTTATTGATCAAATTATACAAAAATGATAGCCATCTTAAATGATTTAAGCTTATCTCACTATGATCTCATGCTGCCTGTTTTTGAACATAAAACCAGCCATAGGACATATATCATAAGTGATTGCAAAGGATTCAAACAACTGTTTTTAAAATTTAAGTTTTGAGCCAAAAGCTGAGCTGATTATGCTAGAGGTTTTTTATTTTTAAAACTCCATACTTTATTATAAAATAAATTTTAAGAGAAAGTAAGAGGGGAGGGTAGAATACAGGCGATTTGGCAAGGGTAAAAAGGACCAGGGGTTCAGCCCCAGAGTTCTAGCACCTCCAACCATTGCTGATTGGAAATTGCCATTTCTAGCCACGGTTCTAGCATCAGCAGGCTTACAGGCCATTCAATTCTCAGTTGATTAGTTGCCTCATCACGTGCAATGAGTGATCTGGTGGGAAAAGCTAAACATGCAGCTTTATAACATCTGGGGATTGGGCACAAAAATTTTGAGATCTGATGGAGCTGATCAGAAATAATCTGTATGGTCTTCAGTACCAAACCTTTGTAGTGGGGGCACTTATTGCTCAAAATCTTGGCAATGAGTGCACAGTGAATTACCCATACACAATAATGGTAAATGAAGGCTCATAGTTGGATTGGAGCCATTCTCAGGGTTTTTGTGAAGAAACAATCCTGCAATGGATGTATTCCCATTGGTAATTGTTCACCTGATAGGATGTGTCACATTGTAGACCAGTATTTTTTTATACAGTGCATTTATCATAATGGTGGGTGATTTCTGCTTCCAGTTCAGCACATATAGGGCACTCTTTATGCAGTTAGTCCAGCCACTGTGCTTGCCAATTTGAATGCCCAGTTTAGGATCTGTCAGGTTACCAAATGCTGTTTGGCCATTACCAAATGGGAGTTCAGGCCCAAAATCAACTCCTTTGTTGGGTAGTTGGTGTCATAGCCTTTGGTAGTCCAGTCATTTAGGATTCATGGATGAGTGGGCAGATTGCATTCTGGTTTTAGGAGTAAATCCCCATATTTAATTAATGTCAATTTGTACCTTATTTTGATTGACTTGGTGGTGTATTCATCAGCAATTTGGTTACACTCCTCTCAGCTCATTGCAGAAATCATTGCAGAATTATGGTCTTTGATGTCCCTTTGAATTTGGTCAGCGTCTCAAGCCAATCACTCAAATGATCATCTGCCCTGGCGCATGGCCCAATTGCATAGTCACCATTAGTGTGGAGTACCCTTTCAGAAGATTATCCATGAGTGGTGCACCATCCATTCATGTATTGAGTGGGGTGATACTGGCTCTTGCAGACCTTGGACTCTTTCCCAGTTCACACCCCATGATAGAGTCAGGCAACTCATGTGCATCTGTGTTAGCTTGAGGAATGACTTCCCCCATATTTGCTGAGCATGAGATTTGAAGTCCAGGAGGCCCATGCCTCCTTCATTCTTTGGTTTTGACAGGGTTTCCAATGCTATCAGCACCGCATTCACCTTGAACCACAGGAAGGTTTGGAGCATTGTCCTGATTTTCTTCTCTAGGTTCAGGCTCATTGGCAGCACATGTGTGATGTACCACAACTTCAAGAAGATGAATATGTTGATTGCCTGCACTTTCTCTTTGAGGCATAGTCTGGCGTTCTTCCAGCATGCCATTCAGATCAATAGCTTGACAATACTTCCTGTTCAGTTTCCAGTACCACTGGTCCCTTATCAATGAATAGCATCATGAGGTATCAGATTGTATGGAAGTTCAAGATTGGCGTTGTGTCAGTTGGTAGTCTGAAGTTCAGGTTGCTGATCCTAATCACTGAGGCTTTTGCCAAGTTAACTTTCACGTTCAAAGCAAGCTGGTAAAGGTCTAATAGCTCTTTGGCGCCTTGGAGGTCAGTCAGTGAGCTTATGCCTACTACCATGTCATTGGCAAATGCTAGCATCTTCAGTGGCATTTAATTAGGTGAACTAGGCCCCAGAGTTTCACATCCGCTGCTGCCAGCAGAATGTTGGCTGCAAAATTAAAGAGTATCAGTGACATAGGGTTGCCTTGTTGGAGACCCTGCTTGACTGGGATTTTGTTGATTACGCCATCTGTGACAATCACTTTTGTTACAAGGCCTGAGTACAGCGTTGTTATCCATGCTCAAAAATTGTTGGGGATACTGACTGCCTTTAGCACCTCATGTAGGAATGACCATGCTAATTGGTCATATGCCTTTTCCATGTTGAGGAACATAAGGTACCCCTTCTCAATACCCCTCATGTTCTGGAGTATGCTTTGGACTGAACCAATGCTGTTCCATATACTTTAGCCTTTGACAAAGCCATTCTGGGCTTTATGGAGCATGTGCGGTGCCATTGCCAACAGCTGATTAGATAGTATGTGTGTGAGTAGTTTATAATTGGCATTTAATAGTGCAATTGGGCACCAGTTCAAAAAGTTGGGGTCAGAGCCCCTTTTTGTACAAGAGTACAATTCAGGTCTCTTGGCCCCCGGAATTTTTGGCCATTTTTTAAACAGTGGTTAAAGAGGGCTTTGAGCTCTGGCATGATGCATTTACGGAATGTGTTGTATATTTCTGTGCACATATTTTCAGGGCCAGGTGCTTTCATCTTCAGCGACTCCTTTAGTAACCCTCTTAACTTCATAATAGAAATTTCAGCAGATAATTTGGTGACATCTTCTAGCGTACAGCACCCCAGTGCCAGCTTGGCCAGGTCAATAAGGGTATTTGTTGCCAATTTGCTCATTTCCTGTTGTCAGAAAAGATCACAGTAGAATTGCTCAACATTGCACTTAATTGTTTCTGGGTCTGTTAATATTTCCCCTTCTGCTGTCTCCACTTTCCATACCCTAGCCTTGATTCAAAGTTCCTTGAGGTGCTTTAGTCCCTTTTTGGTCATCATCCCCACTAGGCTCTGAGATTGAAAAGTCACATTGGTCCATCTCTCCAAGTCTTGCTTTATCATTATGGCCTGATACTTTTTGTGCGTTGTTCAGTACTCACTCTACCAGTCTTCGCTGTCCCACTGAGTGAGCCTCAGCCTTTCTAATTTAGACTTCAGCTGTTTTGCAGTAACAGTTTTCTTGTAGGAGATTGCTTTTTCAAATTTCATGCTATCATGCTTTAGTTTTGCTTTGATCTGAGTCCATCGTTTTAGCGGATCCAACTCTGGGAAGCTGTCCAGATATGCAACCAGTCAATCCAGTTTAGCATCAATCTTTCAGCGCCATTACCCGTCCCTCAGCATGGATGGTGCCAGCTGCCATTTGTGGTTCCTCAAGGGTTCATCAAGATTGATATCCACACAGATGACCATGTGGTCACTTTTGGCATTTATGCTGACCTCACTGTTGGACATCATCAGCTTGAGATCCAAAGACACTAGGATGTAGTCTAAACGTGATCTGAACTGTGGGGATCCAGCAGAGTCATATGACCATTGCATTAAGTTGGCCAGGTCATTGTACTCTTTGTCAATCATTAGGCACATCCCCAATTTGACTAGGTAATCCAGCATCTTGTCAGCCTTTCTGTTGGGATGTTCTCTCATTGGGAATGTATCCCATCTTGCATTTGTCCAACAGTTCAGGTCTCCTGTATTACAGTTGTCACTTCAAATGGCACCTCCACTAAATAATCCAAAAAATAAGGTTTTTGTGGAGCTTTTGGCGGAGCGTAGAATGCTACCACTCATATGCTCTTGCCAGTTTCACTGTTTGTAGCTGTTGCTATCAAGATCCTTCTGGCGTGAGTTTTCTCCACAAATTCCAGGTATATTTTCTTGTCCATTGCGACGATTGCCATATGGTCTGTCCAGAGGGCTTGGTAGCCTATTTGGCGAGACCATGGGTGGTTCTTTGCATTGTGATTTGAGCTTGGCACCATTTCCTTTTGGTTACCAGCTTACATTTCTGAAATAAAAGTTAATATTATTATTAATTTTTAAATGATGCATCTTCCTCCTCCTTTTTGCATGCTTACCATCCCCTGAGCATTTGTGGTTGCAATCCTCATTTCCAGCTGCCCAACCCACAGGTATGAGGATTAGCATTATCTGGGGTATGGATTGAGTCACGTACTGAGGTCTGTTTGTTAGCTGAAGATGGCGTCAATGGTTGGGGGGTATTACTCAGTTTTTGGGGCTGGTTGTTCAGGACTGGGATTATATTCCTGGTCATCCTGTGCACTGAGAATTTGGTCGCCATCCCCATCTCCCTATTGATGGATAATATGGATGGTTTTATGATTGGGTTTGGGTGCCCCTTGTCCCCTACTGGTGGAGTGGTGCATCCCCCTCCTTTGTTGTTCAGATTCTCACCCCTTCCTTTGATTTGTCACTGTACTTGATTTTTTATTTGGTGATTGTTCAGCTGACTTTGCCAATTTTGTCACCTCTACTGATTTTTTGCCAGACTCCTCAGGTTTGTTTGCCAATGTCTTCTGATTCAATTTAGTATTTGATTTCAGCTTGTCAGGCTTCAATTTTGATTTATTGGCTTCCTGCGTCCATCCCTTCTTGGGGGACTTCTTCAAGTTCACCTTCTGCCATCTTTTCTCCTCGCGGATCATCCATTCTGCTTGAGATGGGCGTGGCTCCATTAATACAGGATCCAGTCCTTTATCTATCATGTACAATTTGGGCTTTGGATTTATAAATAGTTCATCATCCACTTTGGGTCACTTGGCCACTTCTCATTCCCATGCTTCCCTATGTGTCAGGTCCAATTCTTGTTGGCGTTTCATGTCTGCTATCTCCATTAGGTTGCTCAGAATCCATTCTCTGGCTTTTGAGCAGAGGAAAGTCTTGGTACCAACCTTAGTGACCCCCCAACAGGGTCAGATTCATACTCCCAAGTAGTTTTACCTTTGCAGTGATGGCATTGAGCCATTGTGTGGCTGGTCTGGTAACAGAGCTGGCACACTTGTTTGGCATCTTCTTGTTCAACATATACTACCCTGTTTAGACCAGGCAGATGGATGAATTGGGGTAAGGTTATTCTGTTCAGTTTCATCTAGAGTGCTGGTTCATAAAGCACTTTCACTGTCTGGGGGTGGAGGCACTTTGCAATGTAATTGCCACCAGCTTGCCAAAATTCCCATACTTCCCCATAGTATGATAATCTGGTCCAGATTGCTTTGTGCACCCTCTCCTGTTTGCAATTGGGTGGGAGGTTCTGGAAGGTTACCCACCTTGCTGCTTGGTTGGCATATCTGGTCAGCTCCATTCACAGATAAATTCCCTTGTATTTGATGCAAATTTCAAGGAGTTTCTTGCAGTCCAATTTTTCTGGTATCACTATATTATTATACCCTTGTTTGAGTACCCAGTGGTGATCAAAGTCCCCTCCTGCTAGGACTTCGTTGAGTTCCTGATAATTTGACATTATCAGGTTAGACCATTCCTCCTTCTCCACTAGCTGCAGGTGGATTTGGATAGCATCCTTTAGGTACAAGTTTGGTGCCTGGCAGTTCATAAAGTCCCCACTGATCAACTGATAGATGTACTAAATGTGGATCCCTGCTCAATTTCAGGTATTGTCATTGGATTGCGCTTCTGATGCAATATAGGATTTGGTTTTTGTGCTTGGTTTGGGAACTTTGGTGTAGGTCTTCTCCTTCAAAATCCAGCTTACCAATTCATTGAGGCTGAATCCCTGATTGAGAAATGCTTCAATTTGATGAATGCTGATACCTCAGCGACTGATATTTTTAGCCATTTGTACTCCAATCTCAAGGTTTTGCCACTCAAGGGCATCCATCAGCAAGAACCCCGATTGGTACCACTTGAGGGAAGATTTCAGGCTGCGCGTTGGGTGTAGGTATTTTTGAAAAACCTACAGCATAACTGAGCTATGCTGGCACCAGTTTCTTACTGTGACACTATTCCAGCCCCATTTATAAATATTTGTACCATGGCTATCAGAACTCCCACCTCACTCCATTGGAAAGCTTCAGAGGGGAGAAAACTTTGGTGGCATATGGGGCAGCTAGTGTCAGTTCTGGGAAGGATTGCTTCCAATATCAGATGGTTTTGATATGGATCCCCACTTTGAGCCATTCTCAGCCCAGGTCTGTGGTCATGACCCCTTTCATCGCCGTTGCCTCCTGTGGTGAAATCTTGTGTTCCATCCATGGTTGGGCTGACTCTGGGGTGAACCCTGCTGCATCCCAGTCTGCAGCTTTGGCGATTGTTGCAACATCATGCCAGATTTTCCACTTTTTGATAGGGAAGGGTTGGCTTCTAAGGATTTTGTGAATCAGTTTAGTCACCCCCAGCTCCGCCCATTTGTGCATTAGGTTCATACTGGCCCCCACTTGGAGCCAGTATTTTATTTACATTTGTGTAAATCTATTGGAGGACCAGTTGATGGCCTCTTCTGGCAACCAATCCTGGAATGGTCCCTACTCCACCACTTTTTCTTTTGTCCAGCCCACTTTCATCAGGTCTGATGCTGTGGCTGGTGGTATTTGGGTGTACAACCAGTGGAGGGCCTTGGTGGCCTTGAACTCAGCCATGATCCATGGTAGCACCTCCTCTGGGAAGAATGTGGTATTATACCATTCCAGTGCCATATATACTGGAATAATGTTGGGCCCATTTGAGGGTGGTTGAGACATTCAGGAATCATTTCACATATTCAGCTAATTCCATTGGGTTGAGGCCCAAGCTCCCAATGGCTTGAGCGGATCATGCTGTAATACCAGCCTTATTATACTCCATTGTATCTAAAATGTTGATTCTAGCATCCATCCAGGCCTTTGCATATGCCAGTTTTAAATTTTCACAAATTGCGGCCTCAATCACCTTGTTCTCCACAGGTATTTTCATCCATTCCAGGGCATCTTCAGTATAAACTCACAATGCCTTAAAGAGTACTGCCATGTCAATTGAGATTTGGGTTTTGAGCCAGCGTTTGGCTGCTTTGGTGGAAAACTTGTGGTCTCACCACATAGCCACAATAGTTGGTTTGATATTTTTGGAGATCCATTGAGTCACTGTAGAGTATGAAAACTGGAAGGCCTCTCATTGTTTGACTTTGCGGGAAGACACGCCACAATGCACTAACATGTCTGTCTGAATTGGGGTATATTTCACTGGGGCCCTGGCTGCTGACTTGACTGCTGTCAGGGTTTTGGCCCCTTCTGGTAGTACTTTTAGTTTTTTGCCAACTTTTTTCAAGTGTCCAATCCCTCAGATTTGGTCCCTGACATAGCTTCATCACCATCAGGGTTGGTCCCCTGATGGTTCATATTGGTTCAGCAATTGACTTTGTGCTAATCTAGCTCCCTCCAATGGCTTGAAATTGTCGGGGTTTGTTCCTGAGGGTCCATTCAGGATTGGCCATCAATTCTTGGTTGAGCTAGACCCAACTGTTGACATAAATTTGTTGGGGATTGCACCTGATGGTGCATTAGGGATCATGCCCAATGATTTTCTCAGGTTGCCAGATCAATTTTGATCATGAACTGTTCTTCCCCCCAACTGGGCCTTGTCAGAACTGGTGCTCAACTTCTTCTTTACTCAAATACTCTGAGCAAATTTGGTAAGTTTCTCCATATTGGCAGAAAACTTTTTATGTCATTGCTCTGTTGGTTTGAGCAGCTTATTTTTATCAATTGATTCTGAGTCAGTTTTGGATCCAACCAATACTTCATCTGGGTTTTTTGTTTTTTCTACAAGAACTTTCTTACTCTGCGAGGCCCCAATCCCCTCTACTGGTTGAGGTTCAGTGGGGAATTTTCTGACACCGCTGTTCTTGGTGTTGGGCCTCACTCCCCAAGGGTAACTCCTGTCATCTGGTTGTCATTAGACACCAATCCTGGTGAGTTGGCCCCATTATCTGCGCTAGTCACAAGGGCGCCATGACCCTTTGATGCTTTCATGCATTTTGTCATCATTTGTGTCACCAAATCATTATTTGACATACACAGGTTGTTCAGCCCTGCCCCATTATTAGTCATGTGGGAGCCTGGGCCAGCGGAAAGTTCATCAGATGGTACATCCATCTTGGTGTCCTTTGTTTTATTATTTGATATTGGCACAGGCAAGCCGTCCATTTCTATGTGCTATGCACAGATGGGCAGATTGACTTTCCTACACTTGGGTGGTTGGCCATGGATCACTGCTCTATAGTTGCAGTGTACACTGGCCGTTGGATGCTCCCTCAATTCTTGTTCAGTTCACTTTTTGATTTAAAAAATGAGGTTTGCAAGAGAGAAAAAGAGCCAAATATGCTAGAGGTAGTATTTGTATAAATAAATAAAAAGTTGATTTGAAGTTATTGCCTCACCAATGCCAGAAAAAAATTTATCTGGTGTTGTATTAGTCCCACAAGTACCCATAGCTTCTTAGCCAATTTTGATATACTTACTAAATTAATGGGCAGATACTTGACCAATACTTACAAAAGTAAAATGGGATCTAAGTTGGAGCATCCTCTATTTTTGAAGAAGATGATCATCCAAATTGGTTAGTATTTTTAGAGTTATGCACAAACAAACATAGAAAAGTGATTCAAGTTTTACCTCATGGTAAAAAACTTAAGTGCATGATATATACCTTATGGCTGAAGGTTGTTAGAAAATTTCTTAGCATTTTATCTACTGTTATGATAGGATACTATTATTGTGTTTTGTCATTTAACTTTTAAAAGAATTTTACCTGAGATGGTTAGATTACTTTAGTAATGGTTGGTTTAGCCTAACTAAAACTGTATGACAGCAGGCAAGTAGCTGGTTAATAGATTCAAATTTATTTAATTTATATTAAATTAGGTAGTATTTTAATTGTGGTGGTTTAGAAAATCATCTTATAAAAAATTATTATAAATACATGTTTATCTTAACCCAATCCTAGACTATTTACCAATCTCAGATAAACTTGGCACAAATATTCTATGAAATATATATAAAATTGCTCAGTTGACTTGATTAGTCAAATGTTTGAGGTATAAGGTTAGCAGTTTTTGCTTATAGTTTTTATTATTTTAGTTGATTTTATTAGTCAATTATATGGTAAACTTTCAGATATCTATCTATAATACCTCATTGTATTTATGTGGTTAATTTAATTGGTCAATCTATAGTAAATTTACTGATCACCATCTACAATAACTCATTTTAAATTTTTTAAATTTAAATTTTATTCGAGATGGGCCGACCTGGGGACGATACCGCACCGATTAAGGGAAATCGAATGAATGGGAAAGGAGGATAAAATCCGGAAAACCTCCACGCGCGGCGTATGATAGGCCAGGAACTCTATGGACCGCCTTTGCTATTCGCTATCTCGGTTCGGGGCATTGATGCGCAATACTGATCACCATCTACAATAATTCATTTTAGATCTAGTAGATTTTATTGGTCAACCTATGCAAAAACAATCCACACCTATAGTAATTTAGGCTCGTCAGTTATGATCTGATACTTGAACGTACCCCCAGCCATAAGACATATATCATGTCAAAAAAAGCAAAAAAACATGCATACAGGTCGAATTGATAACCGACTTTGAAAAGGAGGTTAAAAAGGTGCTTAATTTAAAGGGTGATAAATAATCTACTGATAAACGATATACCTTCCAAAGCTAGGAGAGGTAAGCGTTGCGAATTTTAGATGATTTCACTGAAATTTACTCTTTGGCTGAATTCAAACCTTAATTAGTGGGTTAAAGGAGTTAAGTGGGTTTTGTTAAAGTTAAAAGAGGCCATTAAATTTATAAATTTTATTCGAGGTGGGCCGACCTGGGGACGATACCGCACCGATTAGGGAAGTGAAGAAAATGGGAAAGGAGGATAAAACCCAGAAAACCTCCATGCGCGGCATATTATAGGCCAGGAACTCCATGGACCGCCTTTGCTATTCGCTATCTCGATTCGGGGCATTGGTGCGCAACGCCAACACAGTCAAAATCGTCACCTACCCAAAGTCCATTACCGGGATCGAACTCGGGAGGCAGTGGTAGAGGGTCCATACTCTACCACTGGGGTATCCTCCCTTAAAAGAGGCCATTAAAACGCATCCCAAACTTAGTTTGTAAACAGTTTAAAAGTTATCGATTGGATAAGGTAATGTAACCGATTTTAAAGGTCAGGTTTAGGATGTGTAGTTTTTATAGAACCTTGATTTAAATTACTGGGATGTAAGGTTGGATCAGGAGCTAAACTTGATTAGTGTGGGAGCAATTGATTTCATAGGGCAACCCCACTATAAATAAATCATTCTGAGGTTTCATTTGGAAAATGCTTGGGGAATCGGAAGATGGGTATGAAAGTAAGCTTCCTGACGAGATATGGAGTATGGTGTTCCTGGTTTTAAACTTAAACTCACTTTGTCAATTGCGGCTCGTGTGCAAGAGATGGTGGCATCTCATCAACCTACAAGTGTTTTATAGCATAGAGTGGGTGCCAACGGCTTGCACCATGAACCGCACTCTTAGAAGGTATACCAGGTTTACGCGTGGGCTCGCAATTGTCGGTAATGATTATAGGAAGGTTGATGCCAAGGATTTCAAGCTTCTACTACAAAGTTTCCCCAATATACGCGCATTGGAGATGCATACGTGCGGTAAAGATAAGCTAGAAGCCTTCCTTCACTTCCGACTTTACTCTTTGAAACATCTGTCCATTTCATGTTCCATGTTGGAGTTTATTCCACAGGGGCACCTGCATTCGCTAGAGCTCTGGAATCTATCAACCCGGTGGCACATCTTGTCCAAACTAAACTTGCCACAGCTCAAAATACTGACCCTCGTCAACTGTGAAGCCAACCTCGAACTGTTGGAGTCAATCGAAGCAAACTTTCCAAACCTACAAACGTTACACCTTGTCCCATGGGGCCAGGGGGATAAGTTCCCAAACTTTTCATACGCGTTCGATAATTCACACCCGCTCGCCGCGACCATCAAACTCTCCAATCTAAACTTGAGGGCTCAATTTAACGCCAATTTCATCCGCCCGCTGAGACAGGCCTACTCCGACCTCCTCAATCTCCACCGCTCTAGTTTTTTTAACAACGTTGAAAGCTTATTCTCCAACATTCAGAGGTTAGATGCCGAACTCAAACTCACCCCATCCGAAATCTATACAATCTTAATCAACTCCAAACACATCATAACCCTCACGCTACGGCTAGAAGGGGCAACCGACGATTCGTTCCCGGACATTTCATTCTCCACCTCAACCCTATCAATAAGGTTTATCTACCACGAGCCTAAAACTTACCTAGCTTGGGTCGCCTCCAACTTCCCGCGTCTCAGAGCTTTTCACTACCACTCGAGGTTATTTAATTTCACAACGTTTCCAACTTCACTCGTCGAGTTCCATTCGGCATTAACCCATCCCATCGAAGTTTGGGATCATATCGTCCAGATATCCCTACACCTTAACCTGATCTATACCAACCTATCGTACGTTGAGAAGCATGCCCTTCACATCCGATTTCAACGCATCACCTTCCACCCTTATACCGGGGATGACCGTCTAGTTTTCAACCCTCGAGCCTTTAACGGGTTCGAACGTGCGCTCGGCCAATATTCCATCCCCCCTCCCTTCATATGGTTTAGTATAGGCCAAAAACCATCCTCCGTATATAATCTCACCTTATCAGATTTAAATTTGATGACTTCAAGCGTTGGTTCTAACCTTCATGCCATAAAGGAATCCCCTACTATGCTAGCATCAACGTTTTAGTACTCCCTATCACCAAGTCACCCATCACGTAACTAATCTTTTAAACTAAGATCTCAACTACCGCTGACCTTAAACTATCGATTCGTATACCCTATTAAAATAGTGCAAAATTTTACCAATTTTGAAATGAACTGATGGTGGCAAACGTTATAAAGTAGAAGACCAAGTGTAGTTTTGCACTCCTGTAACCACAAGCTAAGGTGGGGTATAAATACCATAAAGGATTCAAAACCTATTCTAGCTAGAATGAACATAATTTCCTTTCTTCCACCTTATCATTATTTAATTGATGACATGGTGTTAAAAAAGGAGGATTTGGGTTGCTGTCATACAGTGTAGTTCCTTCTGCCATTAATCTTTAAAAAATATTATAAAGTGATGTCAATGTATCTAATAAGACAACTAATAGTTTAGATGACCTTGTAGGTGCGGATAAGATGGGGTGAAGCTCTAAAACTTCATAAACCTCCCCCTTCAATAGATATAAAATGAAGGGGAGCATAGGCTTAAATATTTGGTATAGGATTGAATTGTAAGCATACCCAAATATGTAGATGATCTTGAGTTCTTCATTTTTATAGATAAAATCTATATGGTGGTAACATAACAGAAAGCAACTAAGCATAGAAAGATCATGATGATACTATCTATTGCTATTTCATCCCACTTTCTCAAAGGATACTAATATCATGGTATAGTCCAGAAGTGATACCTTATCTAACAGTTCACCAGGTGTTAGGATTTCAGTATACCTATATTAGCCAGCTGATTAAATTACAGTATATTTGCTTATTCACTAGGGGATTATACCCGCTAGTAGATATGGGAGTTATCAATTTGGATGATAACTATTGTATGGTAGGATAGACCTAGTAGTTATTAAGTAATTTATCAGGGTTATATCATCAGGTCAATATTCCAAATCGCTTAATTCTCATCATGGATGTTCTCTAACAATAGATGGGTAATTATGTTATCAATTTTACCAAAGATAATTTTTTCATATGAGTCAATTTAGTTTGTCACTGATCAATGAGGGACTTATATGTAGTTGTTGAAGCACTGAAAACACTTCTAATAACAACTTGCAGGTTAACCTCTTAAAGTAATATGATTTGCTATCAATAGGTAAAGGTCCTATTACTTAAGCAGGTCACTAGCCTAATAAGATTACCCTGCTGAGGGTTAATTAAGGATATATGGATATATTTATTAATAACCTAGAAAAGTTTGCAGGTATAGAAGGTGGAAAAATCTGACTAACTCATTCAGAAAAATCATGTGCATGACCTAAAGAGGGTTAATCAAGTGGCAACTGCTGCTGTTTCTCTGTGGGATACTAACTTTAATTGAGCACCAATTTCCCTATAAATTTTCTAATTTTTATTAGATAAATTAGATCAGTTCATAACAAAATACTTTAATATTTAAACTATATTACAGCTGTTGTTTTTAAAACTCCTTGAGTAGAGTTTTTAAAGGATCAGATATCCTCTAGCTAATTTTACTATTCAGATCTCCATGGGCTCCTGTGTTAATAAAGTAACTGAGAACCTCTGAACCTAAGAGTAGGTTAAGCTCCATCAAGGAGAAGAGAACATCTGATTTACAATTAGGTTAAAATATAATATCAAGTTTTAACAAGAAGGAAGAGTTAGAGAGAATAATCACACCAGTTTATCAATAGCTTTAAGGATTAGAAGAGCGCGTAGCACCAGTCTAGCATTGGAGACACTACTCCATATTTGCTGTAAAGGTTTGGCTAGGGTGTTAAACTTCATGCTATCACCAAACTACTTATTTATTTATTTAACTATATCAACAATATTACTATGCATATAGGAAATTGTGCACTAAACTCAATAGCTACAGCAAACAGTAGTTTAAAAAGTTTACACTGGGTTTAACATCACCTAACTTTGGAGGTTTGATAAATCATTGATGTAAACTTTTACCCATGATGAAAGTGCATCCAACCTAGTTTTGACCTTGGATTGGCTAGAGTAATTTCTTTGCTTAAGTATACAAGGTCTCCTATCAACCTCTACTTAATAATTAAGCTAATTCTTGAACCTCTGGTTGCAATATTTATCATGCAGGATTAAACTGGTATTAAACTTGAAAAGTGAGATTAACTAACAATAAAGGGTTGATGATGTAATATAAAATCTGTTTATTAATAAATAATAAAATCAGATATATAGTAAAAGGGATAAATCTGGGGTTGGATACTAAGGCTGGGAATTAATAATCTTTCACCTATATCCCAGTATGTGGGTTTATGACTTCATCTATGTTTAGAGGTCTACAGATACCAAAGCCCTGAACCTGCTTTATCCCCTTGGTCTAACTGTTAAATTTTATAGTAATAGCCCATGGTTTACCTCACACTTTAATTAACTGTTCTCATAAACCACATGAATCTAGTAGCACTTTTAATCTTCAGGTACCAACTGGTTGCTTTCATTTCATTGCCTGTTCACCCAAATTAGTAATATGCCAATCTCACGGTGACGCTCATTTAAGAGGACTTGTTTCAGGTCCAACAGTGTATGAGTATTTGAAGTCCAACCGTTATCAGTTAGTTTTATATCAATTTTGGCATTGTTAAAGAAACAAGATTATTTTATTCAGTGTCATCTATAAAAGGGCCTCAGCCATTGTTATTGCTAACCAAATTATATTGGTGGTCAGTAGTTTTAGATAAGTCTGGATCATCATCATTAACAAAAAACAGATCTATTTAAGCACTATGCTTATTATAGATTTCTAATTATGGCAGAAGGTCTTTAAAAGGGCAAGGTATTAACCCTAACTGTTAATATTTTATCAACACCATCAAATGATTAATAGCATGTACCAAACTGGACTAAAAGTATTTTCCAAAATGGGTATCCTTTATCATAGCCATTCCAAAGCTGCTAAAATCTGATGGTTCATGTACCAATCAACCTAATGATGTTGATTTTAAAGAATAGAGTTAAAGTTTATAAACTGTAATCTAACCAAAGACTTTGTAATCATTAATGTGACCTAAGTTAGCCCAACTTGGAACTCTTTTATAGAAACAGTTGCTCTATTAGACTTGTCTTTTAAGGCCTATAGTACTTTTGTAAATGAAATATATTGGGAAATAGCTCATATTTACGCCTGATCTAGGGCTTCTAAAATGTATATAATACCCATGATAGGGGGTTGAACCTTTATAATAGCTAGACCAATGTTTTTGAGGTGTACGGGTATGCATGCTAATACATTTCAATAATGACCATGTTCAATGGAAGGATCATGAGCTATATCACTACCCTTTCCACAGCTCTTTTTGGAACCCTCAACCCCCAATAATTTGCTTTAAGCCTTTCCATCTTGGGATGCTTGCAGGTGCTATACGTTATTAAAACCAAACTTATAGAACCAATATATACTAGCTCAACCCTATTTAGTTAATGGTATCTAAAAAATGATCATATATTGACAATTTCATCTATAAATAAAAGTTAGTGGGAATTAGTTATTACTTATGAGAAAAGCTCAACAATTAGGGTTGACTCTTAACCCCTGGGAAGTCCTACTGCAATAGTAAGCATTTTTATAAGCATCCAAATTAAAAATTTGTGGATTACCAATAATGACCAAGGACCTATAGCTTCTGATGATGATGACCAAAATTAATTTATAGCCAATGATGACTGATTTAAATTATAACTACCAATGATAACCCAAAACGTCTCATTATGCAATTTAATACTGATTATAAAAAGTCTCAATTGACAAGCATCCTTGCAAGAATAACAATATCAGATTGGCTAGCTGATCATTTACCCAGAAACAACCAGTGACACTTGTTGAGCTACAAGTGGCACTGGAGTCATAGGGAATACAGGGAAGCATAAAGTACCATGAAACTAATTACCTGCTCCACAGTAAAATTTGAGATCTGAACCAAGAAGATTTAGTGGGATCAAAGTTTGGTATACACTGACTTTGAAACTAAGAACAAAGCTCTGAACATAAACTGGAACGTGATTGAGAATTCTCAATATCAGGCTTATTGCCTTAACTCAGAGTTTTCCTATTTTTACAATATATTTGGATTTGATATTTTACAAAAAATAGATTATTATCTCACAGTATCACAAACTGGTTTTTAGCTTACCTTACTTTCAGGTTTGATAACAGTAGAATAACCAATTAAAGAGTTACCATCAATGGTTCAGTATTTAGGTTAATTGCCAATTAGAGGCTAAGATGAGATTAAATCTGCTTGAGAAGTAAATTGTCAAGGTTGATCCAATTTTAGTACTAGGGTATCCAAGTTTGCTTAGATAATGAGTTAAAGTACCAAAATTAATGAATAGAAAAACTTCCAAATTGCTTTAAGGTGAACCCTATGAACAAATAAAAATTATACAGCCTCTGTCCCAACCCATGGCATCAGTAGTATATGGATGAGAGGATAAAACCATGATATATAGTTTATTTATAATTACAGTATATTATCTCATAGTTTTAGCTATCTAGACCTAATTAAAAACACATCAGAGTAAAAGGGTCTAAACCACAATAGAAATTTTGATATGAAAACATTTTTATAAATCTAAACACTTTGTATTGATACAAAAAAATATAATTAATGATACAGTTGCAAATTTTACATCTGCTATATCAGAAACTCCATTAGTGCGCCAGGCCAACAGTATGGTGACTGTTGACCCTTGCTGTTTTACCTTCATAGGCTACCTCTCACTACAGGTTCACAGGGCAACCCACCAACCCAGTAAGTTAACAACTTCACCTTGGTGACATTAACTCTTTTGGAAGTGCACTGGTAGTTCTCAGCCCCTTTCTGGGCGGCCCTACCCCTTGATCCTTCTCCCTCATGACCAATCACTAGAACTTTTTGGGTAGCACCAGCAAGTCCATCCCTCATACTGGGTGGACCAGCTCATGGCTACCTTCAACCCTCATGGCTGATGGCCCTCAGTCCCTCATTGTTGGTAGACAGGTGGCCAAGTTTCTTTGGAGCCTCCTTATAGGGTTGAGGTATGAGAGTTGGCAGTGCTGGCCACTCCAGGTGTATTACCAAGCATCTACCTTAGGGATCTTCAGCCTACCCTCCACAGCGGTTACCCTCTGACTTCTTAAAAAGTTAAAGAGTAGGAAAAAGAAATATTCTATTATGAGGTAATTAAGGTATCTATACTTTGACGTTTCCATGGCAATCTGCTGCCCATCTATCAAAAATCATTTGAATTTATTAAAGCAAACTAATTCTACCATAAGCTTCCTTTGCTGACAACCATTCCCTTGAAACCTTTATGATCAAATGCCAAGTATAAGTTTTGATTTATCCTCAGAAATGATCACCAGTTAATCATATATGATTGTTATTATTGTTATTAATTAACATTGATTCTAAGCCTAAGCCGCCAGTCATTAAGACACTAGGTGGTAGATTGTTCATTACTTGCTCAATTATTGGAATCTTAAAATCAAAGCCAGCAAAAAATTTATCATTGCTTAAGTTACTGGCTAATACCAAATCATAAAATTGATAAAATAATTCTGGTATACAGTAGCCAGTGACCCTGAACATGTCAACATTAAAATCTCAATCTATCATTATTAATTTATAATAATATTTTGACATCCTTGGCCAAATCACCGGGGTCAAAATGCTAATCATTAGTTATTATAATTGGTCAATTATCCTCAGCATAAATTCTGGCTGTAATCAAAATAACATTGATTGCTATTGGGGATCATCCCTAATACTTTGATATAGCTCAACCCAATCAAATGGGGATCACAAATCAGTATAATTATCATTAATAATCTCTTTGAAACTAGGTGATCAATCAGCGATCACCTTGTCTAATTGAAACCCTAATTTCAGATATCATGAGATAAATTTATCAGGTTAAAATTCCAACATATAACCCCACTTAACCGGATGGTATTCTCCAGCACAGCTTCACCAATTTTTGGTGGGCTAAGACCTCATTGTCACAATGAGGGGGAGGTCTGTGGCACAACCTCCCTGTCTTCAAGAGGTGCCAGAAACTAAATGTCTGGGTGAGGTTCTGCCAGGTGGCATCCCACCCCACAAAAATCAGTGGATCTTTCCACCTCCTAACATACCTCCAACTACTTGACCAACACATTAACTGAGCCCTCTGTAATGAGCACCAATGTTGCAAATTTTATATCTGTTACATTAGAAACTCTAATAGCGTGCCAAGTTAACAGTATGATGAATTTTAAATCTTGCTGTTTCACCTTCCTTGGCGTACATTCCCCTACAAGCCTGCAAGGCAACCCACCACCCCAGCAGATCAACAACTTCACCTTGACATTAATACTTTTAGAAGTGCACTAGTGGTCCTTGCCCCCTTCTAGGTGGCCTGACCCTTGCTTCTTCTGTCATGGTTGGATGACATAATAGTAGGCACTGATGCTAGGGATAAGGCTGGGTGTCAGGAGGCCCAGAAGATGAAGCTTCAGGCTCTCCCTGACCTAAAGCACACCTTAGATCAACGCTGGGTGCAAGCCAAGCATGCCCAGGTTTGATACTAATGGGGTGAAAAACGCCCAGCCTCTTATCTCAGCCCAGGCTTTGAAATGAACAGTTTACATTTTAAATGAAAATGGTTCAATTTGCTTGGTTGAAGAGCAAGGGTTTGAGTACCACTCCAGCTATGAAATTTTGACTTCAAGTAAAATAAGGCTTCAATCAATTACTCGAGTGAAGGCACTTTCAGTGTATTTTGCCAAAACAGATGGAAGCATCTGTTTATTGGAGCGTCAAGGCTTGGGTGCATTTCCGCAGAGCCTAAATTTCCCTGGCACATTTTAAATACGTTTTTGTGACCAACATTCCTTGTTGGTCAACTTTCTTTAATTAATTAAACCGTTATTTTACATTTTTTTACAATGGTTCCTTGGGCGAACATGGTGGTGGACCTCTTCAGAATGGTCTCCAACTATGTGGGCCACTACCTATTATCACAATTTACACAAATTTCAGGTGCTTTCTTGGGCCGTTTAGGTCCCCTCCAGACCAAGACACCCAAGTCTACTCACTCCAAGTTACCCTCGACTATGGACACCCTGTTGGTGTCTACTCAAGTTGGGAGGTTCTTACTTATTTGTTCTCATATGTTGCGCTTTACACTCTCGCCTGGGGTATCTTTTGCACAGGCACCATTCTAGGTGCCTCATTCCCCATTCTCTTAATGGCTAGTTCCCTAGCAATGTGGGTTCACGCTCCACATCACTTTGCTGGGAACAAGAGAGTTACAGACACTCTCTTGACATCTTCTCCCTCATGACCAATCACCAGCCTTTTTAGGTGGCACCAGCAAGTCTATCCCTCATCCTGGGTGGCCTAGCTCCTGGCTACCTTCAACCCTCATGACTGATGGCCCTCAGTCCCTCATTGTTGATGACCAGTTGGCCAAGTTCCTGCTGGGCTTCCTTATAAAGTTGAGGTATGGGAGTTGGCAGCACTGGCTAATCCAGGTGTACTAAACAGCACCTACCATGGGGATTGTTAAAAGTGGTTACTGCACAGGTGCAAGGGTTTGTTATATAACTAATACAACTTCTTTGTATGAGAACAGGGAACATGAACCTTAGCTGATAAGGGTTCAGTTGACACTTAAACTTTGTTCACTATAATGGTTAAGCAATTTTTTCCTACAATAACTAAAACCAATTTACTCAAGAAACACACTGTCAGAGGCCCCTATAGTGAGCACTAATGTTGCAAATTTTACATCTGATACATCAGAAACTCTGTTAGGGTGCCAGGCCAACATTATGATGACTGCTGTCCGTTGCTGTTTCACCTTCATAGGTACCTTTTACTACAGGTGCACAGGGCAACTCATCAACCCAGTAGTTAACAACTTCAACTTGGTACAACTAACCCTTCAGAAGGCCACAGCTAGCCCTGCACCCATCCTGGGTAATTATCAGCTCTGTCTTATCATCCCCCTTATAATTAAGCCATATCAGTCCCTCATTGTTGGTGGCCATTTAACTAAGTTCCCAAGAGACTTCCTGTAGCTCCAGGTATTGGGGTTGGTAGTGCTAACCACCACTTTGTGCATTCACCCAGCACCTAACCTTGAGGATCTTCAGCCCACCTTTACAAACATGGTATACTTTTTTACTCATAAAAGGAAGGTGAGAGAAAGATCTTTATTAAGAAGGAATTTAGTATCTATAGTTAGGCAACTTTATTAGCAATCTAATGCCTGACAATCACCAATTAGTAACATTTATTGCCAGCAAACCAACCCTATCATCAGCATTCCGCTGGCAACCATGTCCCTGAATTTCATCCCAATTGATTGCCAAATATCAGTTCCATTCATCCTCTGCATCAGCTACCAGTTCAATATTATATAAATTATTAAAATTAATCATCAATCATCAGCATCAGTACCAGTATCCAGAATCCTAGGCAGTGTAATCATTGTCACTCACTTTTATTGGAACCCTCAGCATTCAAGGCTGTCAATACAAATATCCTCAGATCTAGTACTAAAAAATACAAATATCCTCAGCTTAAGTTGCAAATAAATCCCAAATAGTTAAATGATTAGATAATACTTGCCATCAGTCGCTGGTGATTAAAAAACCCTGACAATGGATTAATGATCCACCATAAATCTAGCTTAATAATTATAATAACATCCTGGATTTAAAACAAGTGTCAAATTTGTAATAACATTATATCTATTGAGGATTGTCCCTGACACTTTGAGATAGCTCAACCCAATCAACTGGGGAGCACAAATTAGTAGCTTTTACTAATAATATCAAAACTTGTCAATTAATTGAAAATCTCCCTGATCAATTAAACCACTAATTTCAGATATTCTGGGAGAAATCCATCTGGTTAAAATCCCAACAGAGATCTTCAGCCTACCCTACATTGCAGTTACCCTCTGTATTCCTTAAAACAATAAAAGAGAAGGCAAAAATCTATATTATGAGGGAATTTAAGGTATTTATACTTTGGCGTTTCCATGGCAACCTGGTGCTTACCTATCAACAATCGTTGGCATTTATTGCTGGCAAGTCAACCCTATCATAAGCATCCTTTACTGGCAACTATTCCCATGAACCTTTAATGATCAAACGCTGAATATTAAACTTGCTTAATCTATATAATTGATCATGGGTAATCATATATAAATTATTATTATTAAAAATTGACTATAAATATATTCAGCCTAAGCTGACAGTCATTCTGAACCCTAGGTAGTAAAATGGTTATAATTTTCTCAATTATTGGAAACTTTAGCATCAAAGCTGGTAATGATATCCTTGGCTTAAGTTACTGGCTAATCCAAAATAAAAATTAATAAAATCATCCTTGGCATTCAGGCATCAGTGATCCTGAAAACATCTGTCAAACTATTGTTCTGTTGTTATTAATTCATAATAATTTTTTGACATCCATGGCCCCAGTTGCCAGTGTCAAATTGCTAATCATTAGCCAATATAAATGAGTGACTATCCTTGGCATTAATTTGGGTTGTAATCAAAATAACATTAATTGTTATCAGTGATCATCCCCAATACTTCAATATAGCTCAACAAGATTAAATAAAGAGCACACATCTGTAACTTTATCATTAAAAATATCATTAAACTTAGGCAATTAATCAAAATCACCTAACTTATCAAAACTCTAATTTAGATATTATGGGAGGAATCCATCTGGTTAAAATCTAAACAGATACAGATGAACAAAATAAGTTTTATCTTCAATTTAGAGATACCTCTTTGTCTCTACATAACAAAAATTTATTTGATATCTATTTTATGGTCAATTTATAATATATCTAATAGCATATAGCAGATCATATTCAACCAACATCAATCCATGATTAGATTTTTTTAGATAAAAAATATTAGCTTTGGAAAAAACACTAAAAAGTATGAAATATACCTTTTCCCTTCAATTTCAACATTTTGCCATTCATTTTACCCTTTTGAATCTCAATTTCAACAGCTTTATTTCAATTTCAGCATTTTACATTTCACTCTCAACATCTTTTATTTTAATTTCAATAATTTACAAATCAACATCAAAATTTTTAAAAATCATTTTCAACATAATTTTTGGCAATAAAATTACACATTAAAAAAATTAGACCTTATGAATATAAAAAGATAATTATAAAATATTTTATTGCTGAGCATAGGGCAATTCAGCTGCACAATTTTCAATAAATCTAAGATCAAGTCTAAAATATCCTGCACTATCATTGAATGAAACAGTAGCAGCTTCCTCTATAACAAGTCTGCTAGCAATCCACTTGCGCTGCTTTTTACTTTTGATATAACATCCTTTTTTATTTTAATAAGTTATTTTCAATTGGATTTAGCATTCATTTTTATAAAGATAAAAACTAAAACTTAAATTTAAATAATGAAGCTATTCTCTCTATATCTTATCTCCTATAAATTCTAGCATTGTCTGAAAAAAAGACACATTCTGAGAATTTTGAACATTTTATAAATAAAAGCAAAGATCATATAAACAATCATAAAATATATTATTATTAACTGTTTAATGAGCAATAGTTTTACAATATTGCAAGACATCAATAGTTATACTGGCAACCAAAGATAATAACCTATCCCTCACTGTTGGAAAAGTCATGATGGCACATGTTTCTCTTCTTGACCTTTCTTGGCTGCATTTAAAATGTAATATAATGAGGATTTATTAATTAAAATATTTTTGGATGAAAGTGTCATTGATGTGATTATTAAATTAAAGGCATACTCTTTTCACAACAAAATCATTTTAGATTATTTACTTTATTTAAGTCTCAATAAATTACCTTTATCATGTTTTATAACTCCTGGAGACATTATCAATACTTGAAATTGAAATTAAAAATTTTTCTTCTGTTTTCACCATTTCTTTGATCTCCTTTGAGGTTATTTATGGATTGGAAAGAGACTGAAATTTTTAACTCTTTATGTGTGAACTTGATTAAGTACTCTTCTCTTGCTTCCACATTTATTTTTTTCTAGAATTCCAATTGATTCATGATTAAAGTTATGGTTTCCCAGTATTATAGTTTTTTATATAAAATATCACAGCTTTTTTAGTAGTTTTCCTTGTTCATACACTAATTAAATAAGGCTAAGAAATTTAGCATTAGTGATTGCATTGTATTTAGTTCTAGCTATAGACTCATAAATTTCCTCATAATCAGTGTTTTCTCTTGGTAGATTATAATATAACATAAGCGATATGCAATTATTTTTTTAGTACTAGATGGTCCATATGCAATTATTTTTAAATAGATAAGAAAGAGTGAGAAATAATATGCTTGCCTCTTTTTCAGCGAGATTAGTGAAATTAAATTTATTCTTAAAATTGTGTTGAAATTGATCTGTAAATTAATAAAATTAATCCATAAAAAGTTAAATAAAAAAGTAAAATGATTAAATCAAAATGCAAAATGTTGAAATTATAGGAAAATGGCATAATTGATAATTTTTTGAGGGATAAAAGAACTAACTTCAAAAGATGTACCAAAAATTATGAAAATAATCAATAAAAGTAGGAATAATCAATAAATTCTTTTTAAAGCTGGCGTCATATTTTGAAGTGGCTTATAATAACCAATTATAATATATACTCAGCACCATATAATCTTACTTGCTTATAGTTTACACTTGGACCCAATTAATATAAGCTTTAGTTTGTATTTTGAGCAAAATTCTAGAAGCCATTTGAAATATGGCGCTGACTTCAAGATGATTTAAAATTATTCATATTTTATTAGTTACTTCATACTTTTTAGTGCATTTCTTGAAGTCAGTTTTTTATAAAAAAGAATTTTATTGCATTTTTTAAGGTTGAATCTTTTTCATTTTTAAAAAATCATTGTCTCTTTATACCATTTGAAAATCACTATTTCTATATAAAAGTAAAAGAGAGGAGTGGTAGCATAGCAGGGTGGTTCCTGCTCCACTATGGGTTGGGTTTTGATAGAAACAAGTTCAAAACCAGCACAGGCTAAAAAAACTTGCCATGGTATATTTTTCCCAAGGTCAGCCCACCTCATTTACTTTTATATAAAAGTAAAAGTCAATTTATATATGTATCATTTATCTCATAGATAAATATACCAAATGTAGCCAAACTTTGCACTGATATTTTTAATCATTGGAAACCACCTTAGGCTGTTTTTCACGTTTTTAATTATAAAAAGAAAAATAAAACTCACTCATAGAATGTATCAATAATATATAAAATATAATGGTAAGTTTTATAAAACATTTTGGCTGAGAGGCTTGTTGTTATTTGTCAATTTGATAGGCTCAATAATTTTGGCTAAGTAGATGCTAATTTAATCAATTTAATATGCACATTGGTTTTATTAAGCAGTTAGTGTTTATTTGGTTAATTCAATAGGCTCAATGGTTTCTTTATACAGTTGAGATTTGGTTGATGCGATGGATTTAAATAGTTTTTTTCTGGGTGGTTGGTGGTTTAAAGTTGACTTTACAGATTCAATAATTTTATTATGCAGTATATTGTTTACTTAGTTAAGTTAATAGTTTTTAATTTTATTCAAGGTGGGCTGACCTGAGGATGATACCGCACCAATGAGGGGAAGTGAAGAAAATGGGAAATGAGGATAAAACCTGGAAAACCTCCATGCGTGGCATATGATAGGCCAGGAACTCCATGGACCGCCTTTGCTATTTGCTATCTCAGTTTAGGGTATTGGTGCACAACGCCAACACAATCATAATTGTCCCCTACCCAAAGTTCACTACCAGGATCAAACTTGGGGAGGCAGCGGTAGGTTAAGTTAATAGTTTAATATTGTAAATCTATTGATGTCCACTTACCAAAAATGACGTCAGATTTAAAGAATTACCTGGTTAAGTCAATAAGTCTAATTACTGTAAACCTATTAATGTCCATCTACCAAAAATAATGTCAGACTTTATAATGATGTCATAAAAACTATCAATATAAACAAATACCTATTAATTACACTGCCAAAATAATATACCAATTTATTAAATCATATATAGATTTTTACCTCTTACATATGAAGCTTTTCTTTTATTATAACTGTTGGAATCCTGGCAATAAAAATTTTCTTACAGAAGCTTAAGCCCAGGATCTCAATGATTTCACAGAGGAATTATTATTTAAACTCTCAACAATTGTGTAAATTTTTGGATTACATGTACAATTAATAAACAGCCAAACTGGGGTTTTAGTTATTTTACTAATAAGTAAAATTCAGGATAAAAAGAAACCCTCTATTATAATGTCAACTCCTTTTATTTAAGGTAAGTTTGGGCTAACATTGGAAGGGCGGTGAAATTCAGAAAGGCAGGACGTTGCTCAATTTATATAAGTGTGATTTAAGACATTTAAGCCTCTTGAGACTCTTTCCACCTCAACAAGGTTTTCATTGTTGGGGTTGGATCATTATCAGGGATGATGTAACCATGTGGTAGCATTTAAATATAATTGCGCCTATCAGCTATATGTAAAATGTTTGTAGTTTGGCTGATTACCAGAGCTCATAGTTGGTGATTGGCTAGACAAATATTTTTACCCCCTGAACCCCCTTCATGTCTATAATTAGGGATGTTATTCTCTTAAGAACTTGCACCAATTTCAAGCTGGTGCTTGGGCGGAATTTCAGGTCTGTTGACCTACTTTGGCAGAAGTTATGAGGAGTCCAAGTGTTAAAATCTAAGGTTTTTGGCTGAAGTCTAGGAGTAGAAGGATTACTCCAATTTGAAGGATTGCACCAAGAATTTTGACCAGAGATCTTTGAGTAATACTAGATTTATTTACCTTTAGAATACTATTCACATAATCAAGCATGTAATTATCCGAAATTACCCCTTCAAGAGTGTTAGGGGGTAGAATACAGGCGCAGGAAACGTTCATGGACTTAACTAGTAGTATCTCCAGTAGCAAGGGATTTGATAGAATATTTATCTCCCTCTTATAGGTGATGACAAAAGGTCCTTCCCAATTAGAGCCAAGCTTCTCACTTCTAGCTGTAATGCAGTTATGGTAGTATAATACCAAGTCAAAAATTTGAAAGGTGGGCAAAGGATGCCTAAACTCATTATTGGCATAACCCTCTTTAGTACCGTTTTAGCTAGGTTAGCCATAGATTTATATTGTAACTGAATGATGAGTTGGGCCAAACCCTTCATGATCTTGTCAAGATCTTCCATCTTACCAGAAAAGACATCTTTGGCTAAGAGAGTGGGTATCCCAGGTTCTCACCCATATAGAATGCAGAAGGAAGATGCTTTTAGCTTTCCAGTGATAACTAATGTGATAGGTCATTAGAGCACTAGGCAGAAACTGGTTTTCAGTGTAGTGGGTAAGAAGTGGCCATTTTTTAAGTATGGATACCAAAGTTTCATTTGATCTTTCAACATTACCATTTATAGATAGTTTAGGGGGATGAAAAAAAGCTGTTATGCCCCCATGTAGATAGCTAGCATATTGACCACTCTAGAGTTGATATTTTTACCATTGTCACAGAGAAGGACTTGAGGGCATCCATGGCAAGTGAAAATATGCCAATGAAAAAAGTGGCAATAGCTTTTGTTGTTTGGGCAGGAAGAGCCACAGCCTCGATCCATTTTGTAAAATGATCAATATATACTAAAATATATCAATTTCCACCGGTTGTCTGGGTAGAGGACAACCGCATCTAGGCTTATAATGTGTAAGGGCTGTTGAGGCATAGTAGGTGGTATTGATACTTGGATTTGAAGCAATGTAAGCTTTTTATAGGTTAGACAGGCATCTAGGTCTTTAATAATAGATTCCATGACTCCCTCCAAGTAGTACTGTTCTTTTACTAACTCATTGGGTTTCATACTCTGCCATGCCATAGGATAGTATGAGCGTCCAATATCATAGATCCTCACTCTGACGGTCTAAGATAAGGCAGCCAATGGGCCCCTACCTTTTTGTATAACATCTTGTTCTCACCTTGATTTTGTGAGAGTGACGTGCTAAATCTTCTTGACAGGTTCATCCACATCATCCCAAGAATTGGGGTCATTAAGAGATCATACAATTTATCTGCTTCATTGTTATTAGGTGTAGGCTGGCAACCAAGTCACTCTATTAAAATTCATATGATGAATTCCAGCTCAGTGCTCAATTGTCATAAAAAGGCTGGAGCTTTAAGGTTCAATGAGCCAACCTCCCAATGGAATCCTTCATTTTCTGAAACCACTTTAGAGAGGCATAGTCAGTAACCATTTTAAAGGAAATCCCATGTAGAAAAGGGCAGTAATATTGCACAGCAAGCAGACATGCAAGGAACTCCTTCTCTTTGAAAATGTAGTTATTTTCAGCTTTCATAGGCTCTTGCTGAAATAGAAAACAGGATAATCAACCCCATGCGCATCCAATTGAGCTAAAATAGCTCCAACAACATAGTCAGAGGCGTCAATAAACAGCATGAATGGCTTACCATAGTCTGGTGGCGTAGTATAGGCCGTTATTGAACCAACTTCTCTAGCACTTTAAAGGTAGCCTTTTGTTTGGCACCCACAAAAGAAAGGGGTGCTTTTGGTCAAGAGGCGTACAAGTGGCTCACTGAACTGTGCAAACTTGGGTATAAATTGATAATAATACCCCATCATCCCTAAGAACACCTGAATATCGCGCAGGATTTGGGAAACAGGAATTTTAATTATAGCTTCAAACTTACCTTATAAGGATTGAATCCCTTCTTGAAAGATGGTGTAGCCAAAGAAATCTAGCTTCTTAAGGAAGAAAGTACATTTGGAAGACTTCCTCTTAATATATGATGCCCGCAAGCATAGTAAAAATTTCCTTTAGATGAGTGAAATTCCCATTGAAAGTTTTATCAAAGACTTTGATATCAATGAGATAGACAATAACACAACTCAGCTTGAGATCCTGTAAGATGTGATCCATGGCTCGCTGAAAGGTGGTGGGTGCATTGCACAACCTTTTAGGTAACTGAGTGGGTTGAAACAAAACTTCTCTGCATATAATAGCACATATCTCTTAGTCTTGTGGAAGAAAAATTTATTTGCCAGTTTCCGCTAGCCAAATCCATATCTGAAAAGAATCTTGACCCAAAGAGTTGGGCCAGGGCATCGTCAATACAGGGGATAGGGTAGCTATCCTTTTTCATGAGGTTGTTCAATCTGAGATAGTCTAAAACTACCCAATGCCCTCCATTATTCCTCTCTAAAGCAAGAGTGTCAGGAAAACAACAAGTTAGAATTAGACCAGCCTGCCAGCTCAAAAGCCAAAGCACCCAAATGGCAAACCAGAATTCCTGAGGCACTGCTGCTGGTATGACAGTTATGGAACTGGGAAGGAGTTCCGCCAATAATTGCCTATGAGCCATAATCTCATATAAACATAATGAATTACCAGATGAATACGGCCATAAATCCTGAGGGGTTTTGGAATACTGGCGGAAAAGGCGGTTTGTTTTTCAACATAAAGGACTATAATTTGGGGAAAGAATATTTTATTGGAAAAATAAGGAAGAAAATTGACCAAAAAGTTTCTCAGTGCAAGTCAACTAATTAAATAGTGTTTGATTGTGGTGAGTCCAAGCAGGGATTGGTCCCTCAAATTCACCCAACCTGGCGAATTTTTTGGGGAGTGGGGCAGATAATATCAAATAGAACCAAAATAAAAGGATTTAGCGGCAGGCTGAGTTGCTGTCAGTTCAGCCACGAATGCCTGAATTGAAGCTCAACTGCATTTTCATCAGTTAGTGCAATGGCATCTGGCCCAACGAGCCACAGGAATTTCCCAAGGCCGTCCCATATAGGGGTGGTCCCAATTGGTTAGAAACGGGTTTGGGATGCCCAACCCACCCATGCCCAGTCGCTGGGGCATTCATTCATTCATTCAAATGAGTTATATTAGTTGCAACTTCCAATTTTCTGGATAAGGGTTTTAAAATATTGGCAATGGTTTCTGAAGATACCATCTGCACATTGGGGATCATTCCCAACAATTTTGGGAGGTGGTTGACATCAAAAATCATAATGGAGACTGAGTCAAAACCATCCACAATTCTATCCTATAATTCAATGTTTGTCCCTTTTTTGGCATGCATTTTCCAATCATCTGGCTTTGATCCCGTCAGTCTTGAATTTTTCAACATCAATTAGTGATCTTGGCACAGATTTCCTTAATCCAGCTGACCAGTTTGACTGAGGTGAGTTAGGGTACTGGGAAAGAAATCCAAAGAGGGAGGGCTGTTACCCAGCACTCATCTATCATGTGGGCGAGGTTGCCCTGGGAGATGAGGGGTACAGCCACCCTCTTTGGCCCCTTTTTATTTGAAAAATGGAAAGAGCTCCCTATCTACACACAGGGGACGTTCCCTTGGACTTACACTATTCTTTCCTTTTTCCAAAGGAAGGGCTCCACCACTGGGAAACTGCACAAGGGTCACATTTTTGTGAGCCTTGGGAAACTTGATCACCATTACAGTTGCAACTTTTTGGGTGGGGGACGGGGAGCATTGGGGTGTAACTCATGGAACGCTTCAACCAGTTCCATGCAATTAACGTAACACCAAGCCTTGACCCAACTGTTTTCATAAGCCAGATACCCCTTCCACATGACGAAATACTAAACTGACTGCCAGGATTTGTGGGACGCTAAGATGGTTTCCACCTTGGCTTCTTCAGCATCCTCTATCACTATGGATTCAGGTTTAGTGGAAAAAATCCCCTTGAATGGGGACAACTGAGACATGTGGAAGATGGGGTGCTGTCTCCAATGAGCTGGCGGTTTACCAAAAAGCACCCTTGCCCAAATCTTCCTCCACCAGGTGGGGACCCAAACGCTTTTTTAAAAACTTTCAGGAAGGCACCTGCATCTGCAGATGGTGAGTATCCAACATAACGTGTGAGCCCACTGTGATATCATGACCAGGAAGCCATTTACAATCTGTAAACCGCTTATAATTATCAATAGCCTTTGTGAGATGCTTCTGCACTAAGGACTGGGTAGACCAAATGTGATCAATGTGTTTTGCAGCAGCAGGAACCTCTGGACGTAGACAGGGACCAACCAAGAAAGAGAGGTTATAACCTAACGTCGCTTCATAGGGAGGAACCCCCATAGAAGTGTGAGCTCTATTATAATAGACAAATTGGGTGAAAGGGAGGTCATTGGCCCAGGTTTCTTGTGCGGCCAATGTGTAACAACACAAATAATGTTTCAAAATTTGGTTAACCCACTCAGTTTGTCTGTCAGACTGGGGATGGTACATGGTGGAATGGCAGGGGGTGATTTTTAAGATGGCTAAAAGCTCATTCCAGAACCGCGCTGTAAATTGGGGTCCACAGTCACCGATGATCTCTTGCAGAAGACCAAACATAGAGAACATGGTGTATGAAAAGATCAGCAGTTTCTTCTAACATGATTGCAGAAGTACAGGGAATAAGTAAAATTTTGTAAAGCGATCAACCACCACCATCACTGCCATAAACCTATTATAACAGGAGAGTTCAACAATGAAATCCACAGACACCAATGTCCATGGACCCTCCACCTGTTAGAAGGGATGTAGGAGGCCATTTCTTCCTGAGCGGTCTGACTTGGCTTGAGCACAGGTAACGCAAGTGGCAATCCAGGCTGGAACTTCTTTAGTTAAACCCGCTCAGTTATAAGTCTGCTTGATCAAATTGATGCATTTCTTGTTGCCTGGATGGCCGATTGTGAGAGGGTCATGATGTTCTTGAAACACCTTAGCTTTAAGGGGAGGAGGAACTGAACCCCGTGACCTGAAATAAATGAGACTTTTTACCAAGGAATACAGGAAAGTTTGTGGGTTTGAAGGGATAATTGATATAGTAACTCCACTTCTTTGGGGCAGGGCATCTGAGCTACCAAAACCTGTGAAATAAGCGGAGCATCTGGAGCTAACTCTACTGAGGCGACCACAGGTGAAACAATAGATAGGATTTGGGAGGTGGGGATCACAGTAACCAAGTCCACTTTCTTCAAATCCGTGGGGCAATGGGCCAGGTTGCATCTAAGAAAGTCAGGAAGCACATTTAATGCACCTTTTATTGATTCATATTTAAAATTGAAGCTGCATAAGTTCCAATAGGTACAAGCCTTCCTGTGTGCCAATTTTTGTGGTTTGCGGAAATATAAAAGAGCTTGATGGTCTATACACACAGTTAACTCATGTGGGCACCTTGTAACAGGTACCACCAATGAGTCAATGCCCATGCTACAGCTGCCAATTCCTTATCATAAATGGCCCATGATTGCTCAGTTGAAGAAAATTTCCAGAAAAAGTATACAACCAGATGTTCTAAGCCACTATGCTCTTGGAGCAAAACTGCCCCAACTGCAACTGCTGAAGCATCACAAGTGATGATATATAGTTTGGAGGGGTCCACATGTTTTAAAATAGGGGATTATAAAAATACTTCTTTAATTGACTTGACACATGCTGGCATTTGGAGGTTTAATGGAAAGGCACATTTTTACCTGTAAGAGGGTGGAGTGGAGCAGCTAACTGGGAAAGGGCCAGGGAAAATTTCTTTAGGATTATAATGGTACCCAAGAAACTCCACAATTGTTTCTGGGTTGTTGGAGTCAGCCACTCGCAGATGGCATCTAACTTGTTGGGTGGAATTGCATAACCATCTTTTAGGACCAGATTCCCAAAAAAAAGTAACTTTCTTCTTATAAAACTTGCATTTTGAAGGCTTCAAGGACAGGTCCGCCTTGTGTAAAGCAGCCATGACTGCTTCTAAGTCTTAAGCGTGTTGTTTTGGAGTTGGGGAATGAACCAGGATGTTATCAATATATGTGACTGTGCATGTAAACTGGAGGTCACCCAGAACACTATCAATCATTCTTTGAAAGGTGGCTGGTGCGTTCTTCAGCCTGAAGGGCATCACGCAGAACTGAAAGATACCTCATTTGGTATGAATCGCATTAAGCCATTCTTGACCTTCCATTAACCTTATTTGGTTAAAGGCATTGATGAGATCAAGCTTGAACAAATGAGATTTTGTGATCACTTGACTGATGGTCTGCTCAAGGGGTAAAGGGTAGGGATCGCTCACTGTATTTTATTTTGTGACCATAATCCATGCAGGGATGGAGATAACCATTGACCTTCTTGGCAAAAATGATGAGGGAGGCAATTGGTGACATCTCTTTAAACAACCATCCTTTTTTAAGCATATCATTCAACCAGGCGTTAAGAGTAGCTTCCTCTTCTGCCATGTGTGGATCAGAGGGCAGTTGATGCTTACCAACTGTACCGTTGTTCAGAAACCTAAGTCAAATTTAGTGTGAGGGGGAAGATGGCTCACCTTCTTGAAATTAAAGATACTTTGCTAGTGCATCAATTCTTCAGAAAAATCGGAGAAAGGCCCAAAGGGGAAATGAGGGAAGTAATGGAGCTGCGGCCTTGGGTTTTTTGAGGGTATTAATTAAGGGAAATTCTCCCTCCATTTGATCACTGGCAAATGACAACATATTTGACTCCAGATGAATCCTAACATGTTGCCAGCGCCACCATCCAACCTCCAAGATAACTGGAAACACCAAGTTTGGCATTGATGAGAACTGATTGCAAAAGCTGAACTGATGTACTGAGAATGAAACTGGCTGATGTACTAGTATGAGGTCTGGGAGGCTGAAGAAGCAATCATCACTGAAGGACCTACATCCATGTCAAGCTCCAATTGTTGGGCTAGTTCAACACTAATAAAATTGCCCGCAGCTCCTATATCCACCAAGGTCTCAAAGGAAACGTGATAGGACCTGACACTAAACAACATGGTAGTAAGAAGTAAGCAAAGTTCTCTTTATTGGCAGCTGTAGGTGGATCCAGTGATACCAAAGAGATGGTAGTAGAGTCAGGGGAAACCACTAGATTCATATTGGGAGTAAGCCCTATACAGGTCAGATTTTCAGAACATACTGACATGGGCACAATAGCCAAGGCAACTATGAGATGTGGATCAGACATTTTGAGTGGTACTTGGCTAACATGGCCAGAGTAAAATTTCTTCACAACCTGGTTCAGCTGAAAAGAAGGGACCATTGATACTCCAATATCTATGAGAAAGGCGGAAATGTTTAGGAATAATGGGTTGCTCAATTATGTCAGGAAAACAGCAAGTTAGAATTAGACCAGCCTGCCAGCTCAAGTGCCAAAGCACCCAAAATGGCAAACCAGAATGCCTGAGGCACTTCTGCTGGTATGAAAGTTATGGAACTGGGAAGGAGTTCCGCCAATAATTGCCCATGAGCCATAATTTCATATAGACATATAATGAAATACCAGATGAATACAGCCATAAACCCTGAGGGGTTTTGGAATACCATTGGAAAAGGCAGTTTGTTTTTTAACATAAAGGATTAGATTTTTAGGGAAAGTATATTTTATTGGAAAAATAAGGAAGAAAATTGACCAAAAATTTTTTCAGTGAAAGTCAACTGATTAAATAGTGTTTGATTGTGGTGAGTCCAAGCAGGGATCAGGTCCCTCAAATTCACCTCGCTCAGCAAATTTTTTGGGGAATGGGGAAGATAATCTCAGATAGAACCAACATCAAAGGATTCAGCAGCAGGCCAAGTTGCTGTAAGTTTGACCTCAAACGCCTGAACCAAAGCTTGACTGAATTTCTGTCAGTTAGTGTAATGGCATCTGGCCCGATGAGCCATGGGAATTCCCCAAGGCCACCCCACATAGGGGTGGTCCCAATTGGTTGGAAACAGGTTTGGGATGCCCAACCAACCCATGCCTAGTTGCTGGGGCATTCATTCATTTCAATGAGTTTTGTCAGCTGCAACTCCCAATTTGCTGGATAAGGGTTTCAAACTATTGTCAATGGTTTTTTAAGGACACCATCTACACATTGGGGATCATTCCTGACGATTTTGGGAGGGGGTTGGTGTTGACAATTATATTAGAGACTGAGTTGAAACCATCCATGATTATGTCTGATAATTCGACGTTTGTCCTTTTTTTGGCATGCATATTCCAATCATCCAGCTTTGATCTCATCAGTCTCAAATTCTTCAACATTGATTCAGTGATCTTGGCACAGATTTCCTTAATCTGGCTGACCAGTTTGCCTGAGGTGAGTGAGGGTACTGGGAGAGGAATCTGAAGAGGGAGAGCTGTTACCCAGCGCTTGTCTATCACATGGGCGAGGTCACCCTGGGAAACGAGGGGTACAGCTGCCCTCTTTGGCCCCTTTTATTTGGAAATGAAAATAGCACCCAATCTATGCACAGGGGACATTCCCCTGGACTTACAAGAGAGGGGTGTAAGACAATTACAAGTCCAATATTGTGAAAAGAGTGTTTTGGATGAAAAAAGTGTAATATCAGCCAAAAGACTCTGGCCAATTCTCAATAAAACCCCTTGCATCAGGGAAATACAATTGCCCCAACTCCTCGGCCAATTAGGCCTACAGTTAGTAGCAGGGTTATGCTGAATCATTGTCAAAATAAGGGAAGACATTCAAAGGTCTCTCCACATCCTACAACTAAATAAATTAAGCTATACCCGCGGAGACTGGCCCCTTTTATAGGGTTGGAGGGGTACAACCAGATGAAAATGTTTTCCCACTCAATGATTGGGTCAAATATATAAAACCTTACCTTACAGATTTATCCTACCTGCCATTTCCCTCCATCATCTGTTCCATCAAAGCTAGGCAAGTCTCCAGAGCTCTGATAGATCAAATTCCAATATTCCCTAATTTGTAAATTCCTAGCCTAATGTGAACTTTGGGCCTTGATACAATTAAATACTAAGCATTGAGATATTGAGAAGGTTTGCTCTTTAATCACCAAAATCAACATAATATAAATCACATAAATTTTTTTTAAGTATTAATAATTTTCATAATTTCCTCTATCACTGCCTCCCTGAGTTTGATTCTGGTACAGGAACTTTGGGTAGGGGACAACTATGACTGTGTTGGCATTGCGCACCAATGTCCCAAACTGAGATAGCAAAGGCAGTCCATGGAGTTCCTGGCCTATCATACGCTGTGCATGGAGGTTTTCCAGATTTTATCCTCCTTTCCAATTCATTTAATTTCCCCTCAATTAGTGCGGTATCATCCCCAGGTCAGCCCACCTTGAATAAAATAAACTAATTTTCATAATTTCAAGTCTAAGCGGTCTAATATCCCCTTGACAATATTTACCTGAAGTATAGAAACCTACTTCTCCTGCAAGTTATTGTGGTAAATCAGGTAAAAAAACACCAGCGAGCAACATAAAACCCTGAATTCCCATAAGGGGATGACCAAGGGCTTTGGAAAGGCACCAACAACCCAGCGTCCAGTAACTGTTTAAGCTCCATCCTCATCTTTTGCTCCTTAATTTTTGACTTCTGGCAGGGTTTGGATCAGATAGGACGTGAATCATCAACATCAATAGTATGGCTCCAGTCCTTCATCTGCCCATATTTGGTATCAGATTTAGAGAAGATGTCACTAAAAGCCTCCAATATGGTGTGGACTTTTGAAAGCTCATCTGGGGTCAGTTCATATGAAATGTGAACGCTAGGCAAAGTACTACTAATTTGCCAATAGGTAAGTCTATATCTGATATATACCCAATGCAGTAAACGTTTTTTGTATTATCAATGGGGATCAGCAGGCCTTTTACAATCTCCTGATATTTTTATAATCATGTCTTTGCTGGTAAGCTTCTTAAGTAGGATATTGATAGGTCGCTGGCAGGCTGGGTCTAGTATTCTTGACAATACTCGAGGTTCAAAGGTCTCACTCCATCAATACTTGCTGAGTGCAGTAAACAGTTAAGGGATTTGCAGGTTAATCTTGGTGTCAATCATCCTTTGTTCAAAAGTCTTGATTAATACCTCTTCAGATGCATAGAATGGAATGCCCTATAAAGCATTCTTTAATTCAAGCAAATTCTCTGTAGGTTGTTCCGCCATCATATAGTTTAAAAATAATGTGGAGGAGGGGTACTCAACTGGGCAAGAGTATTCTTTTTATGGTGTTCAGTGTTGGTTAAAACCAGGGTAACCTTTAGCTAAGCATGGAGAGATAACTTTGTTTCAAGTAAATGATTCCATCGTACTTGAGTATAATTTGAGTACCAATGAGTAGATTATAAATATTGCTAACCAAGGCCACATCCAGGGCCAAAAGATTAAGCTTCCCAAATCTGTGGGCAAGGAGAAGTAGGAGCCAATAGTGCAAGAGCAGGTAAAACCTGAAGTTCCAAACTCTTGGGTGTAATGAAAGTCAGGGGCTAACTTAAACTATTTTAATGATTCTTGAAAAAACAACTTTCATGGGAAATCCAGTGTCAAAGATTGCCATATCCCATGCTCCGTTGATGAAGGCCTCCACCTTGGTTAGGATTCCATCAAAGTTAGTGGAAGAGCTAGACCTCCTTAAAATGGAAAGTATAAACAAGTCTCTGGGAAGTTTCAGATTATTTACTTTAGTAAGATCACAGAGTATGAACCCTCTGAGTAGATCAGATCAGTGAGGCAATGAGCTTGTCATCATCACTGGCTTTACCAATCACCTCAAAACCCCTCAGCAATTGACTGAGATACGTTTCTCTGGGTATCAGGGTTATACTTATCCTTTCTGGGTTCAACTGATCTAATATTCCCACTTTAACTGGGGCTCCTAGGACACAATATTCCATATCTTCACAACCCCTTTTAGATTCACATCAGATGGGTTATCTATGCTCTTCAGGAGATCCATAGAGAGGAGTGTAGGGTCAGGGTTTCACTTGCTGCAGGAGATGTTCTTTTGGCACATATCTACTCTTTTAGCTTCTGGAGAAGGCATTATAACTGAAATGGATCTGGGTTTTTGCTCTTAAATAGCAGGTTTTGGCTGCACTGGGAGAGCAGTTTTGAGCTATGGACGGATGGGGAGACACCAAGGGAGATTAGGATGGTGTCTTTAGGGGATATGACAATTGAACCGCTTTGTGAGGCTTCTATGAAGAAAGGGTGGAGCAAGGCAAAGTTATAGCTGACTGCATGAGGCAATCTTTGGGTTCAGATGATGGAAGAGGGCACTTCCCAGTCATGGCTAGTATACTCTGTTTATCCTCACGTTGTGGAGAAACATCCAGTTTGAGCTGCTTCAACAGAGCAGAGTTTCAGAGGGATATGGCCATAGAGGAGGCTAGAGGGATCAGGGTGGACTCTTATCTCAAGCCTCCTTGTGCAATTTTAAGGATATAGAAATCAGCCACCGCTAGCAGAACCTCCTTGATATCTCATAACCTTTGGAAAGAGCATTTTACTGAGGAGATGTGCATTGCCAAGGGGGAGGGGTGAAGTGGCAAGTCAGTCAAAATGGCAGTAATGGCGTCATCTAGGGGCAGAACCTTTGCAAGTAGCAGTGGATGGGCTTCACTATAGAACTGCTCACCAAAGGAGGTGGTCAATTCTTCATTATGCATGCTAAGGCACATAAATGCCTGTGTTTATAATGAAAACTCTGTGCGGAGCCAAATTATTTTATAAGGGCTTTCTTCAGCTCCGCCAGTTGCCAAGAGTGGCCATATTTGGTACCATTATCTCTTGGGCCACTTGACTCAAGCAAGAGAGGATGTATTTGATTTTCTGATGGTTGGTTGTCCCTCATATAACAGATTCATAAATAAAGAGAAACAAGGCAATGCAACACAAACTGAAGTAAACTTGTATCTAAAAGGGGGTTTATAAATAACAGGAGTGGCCCTTGAGGGCCTTAAGAGGGGTGCTGCTTAAGAATTTTCAAGTCAAGACAACGCACTGGCTAGCTGCTTTTCTAACACAGCTATCCTTGGTTCAGATGCAGCAAGGAGGTTGTGAGGGGTTAATTACCCCAATGGTCTCCATTTTTAGTAAAATTTTTGTGGTATACAGGGCCCCTGTAGTAAATACCACTTTTTGGAATCCTGGCAAGTAAATTTGCTCACAGGTGCTTAAGCCCAGGATATCAATAATTTTACAGATAAAAGAGTATAATAACTCTTGACAACTGTGTAAGTTTTTGGATTAAAAGTCTAAGTAGATCATAAATAAATTGGGGTGTTAGTTGTTTTATTATTAAGCAAAATTCAGGGTAAAAAGCAATTCTCTATTATAATGTCAACTCCTTGTATCTAAGGTAAGTCAGGGCTAAAAATGGGAAGAGCGGCGGAATTTGGAATAGGCGGGATGTTGCTCAATCTAGTTTAATGAGATTTGAGCCAATCAAGCCTCTCAAAATCCTTTCTGTATCAACAAGGCTTATGTTGTGGGGGTTGTATTGTTGACTGGGATGACATAACAATGTGGTAGCATTTTAATATAATTGCGTCAATTAGCTATCTGTAAAATTTTTTTAGTTCAGCTGATTATCAGAGCTCTTAATTGGAAAATTTTTTACTCCTTTGAACCCCCTTCAGGTCTATAAATAGGGGTAGTTTTCTCTTAAGAACTTGCACCAAACCTAAGCTGGTGCTTGGGCGGAATTTCAGGTTAGTTGAACTCTTTTTGCAAAGGTTTTGAAAAGTCTGAGTGCCAAAGTATAATGTTATTGGCCAGAGTTTAGGAGTAGAGGGATTACTCCAATTTGAAGGATTCCAATGAGAATCAACCAGGGTTTTTGAGTTGTACTGGACTTATTTCCACTGAAATACTCTTTTTGCATAATCAAAAATGTAATTTTTTGATAATAACAATCCTTACAAAATTGGAATGGGACACAAGTTGAATAATCCTTTTCACATAAAAATTTAATCAAATTGGTCCAGTAGCTTTGGAGTAATGTGTAAACAATATATAGAAAATAAAACATACTTAAAGGTCAAATTGAGAACCTCCTACTTGTTTCAAGTTGGTCAAAAATGCACTCAAAGTATAAATAATTAATAAGAGCTACTCTAAAAAATGAAATAATTTATAAAAATGAACTATAAAGTATGAAATAGACAAAAACTTAATTGAATGATAAACTTTTTTGAAGCCAGAGCCATATTTCAAACTTGATTATAAATTTTGCTTGTATATACAAATTAGAGCTTATTGGATTAAGTCAAAGTGTAAACTGTAAGCAACTAATAATATATATATACTCAGCACTATATGTTCTTAGTTGCTTAAAATTTACACTCAGACCCATTCTAATAAGCTCTAAGTGTATTTGTTAGCAAAATTATATAAAGTCATGGTGAAGTATGGCGCAGACTTTTAAAAATTCTTATCAATAATTCATACTTTTTATCAAGTAATTTATAACTTTTAGTGCATTTTTATCAATTATTTCATACTTTTTAATTTTTATCAAATATTTATACTTTTTAAATGTTTTTAATTGACTTCAAAAAAGAGGAGGTTATCAATTTGATCTGTATAGTTTTTTACTATGTTTGTTTGTGCATAATTCTGAAAATCTTAGACCAATATAGTTGTTTTTAATAAAAGAGGATGATCACAATTAGGGCGTATTCCAATTTTGTAAGGAATGGTCCAGTATCTGAGAAGTAATTTTATTATTAAAAAAATCTATAAATAGTAATGGTGGTCAATCATGAGTCTAGTTTATCACTGGATAAACTTAATTTTGACATTAACAGATTTATAGGTTAAATCAACTTTTTATGATTATTTATATTAAGATTTATTGGGTTGATGGTGGTCAATTGAAAAGTCTAGCATTTTGTTAGATGGGTATCAATAGTTTTACAGTAATAAGCCTATCAACTTACTAAGTAAACACCAAACTGCATAGTAAAATATTAAATCTGTCAAATCAACTAAAAACTACCTCCACTCAGCTGAATAATTGAACCCATCACATCAACCAATCACCAAAAGTATATGGAAACCAGTAAGTCTATTGAATTAATCAAATAACCATGACCTGCTACTAAAACCAATGTTTTAATGAATTGATAAAATTAACATCTGCTTACTCAAAATTATTGAGCCTATCAAATTGACCAAATAACAACAAACTGCTCAGCCAAAATGTTATAAAGCTTACCATTACATTTTATATACATTTGATACATTCTATATATGAATTTTATTTATCTTTTTTATAATTTAATTAAAAACTTCTTAGATGGGTTTCAATATTCATAAATATTTGTGCTAAGTTTGTCTATTTTTTGGTATATCTTTTTATGAAATAATATATCTAATATATATACATATAAAGGTTTTTATTTTATACTAGCCGATTTACCCGTGCTTTGCTACGGTGTCTATAAAATTTCAGATTTTAAATTTATTAATTTAGATTTTATATTATAATAAACAAAACCGCTCAGCCAAATCTAATTGCTCAATCGAATCAACCAAAAACCACAAACCACTCAGGTAAACCTAACTGCTTATCAAAATAACTAATAACTAATGACCCCTCAAAACTAAACTGTCCTATCGATTTGACCAAAAGTCATTAATCACTCGGCTAAACAAAAAAATCTATCGAATCAATCAATTAACACCAAACTGCTACCTGAAACATCTCTTTTTATACTTAACATCATTGAGTATGTGGCATATTTTCCAAGCTACTAAATCAACTTCTGCTTAACTTGACCAAAGTATTTTAATAATTAGGTGAACCAAATTAGGC